>OMOW01109445.1:23161-39731 GCA_900312555.1 Lamprogrammus exutus
GTATGCTTTGGTCTGCTCTTCCGATCTGATGGCCAGTGTCAGCACCGCTGGCGGAAGGTGCTCAACCCAGAGCTGGTGAAAGGACCCTGGACAAAAGAGGAGGATCAGAAGGTAAGAGGAGCTGGGTGTTTTCCTGCTCTGGACAGAAAGAAGGGCAGAAAACTGGTAAATGATATGGGGGGGGGGGCATAAGAAAGTTGTGCTGTGGGGAGTGCGGAAAGTAACTTAAGTAAAAGGACATGACACAGAAAAGCCACAATATGCAGTGTATCTTTTACCCCCAGACAGCAGCTGTAGACATGCGCAAGCTCACTTCCCGCCAAACATTTGCTTTGCTTTGCCTCTTTTTTCCTTGATTTCTTTGCTAAGAAATGCTCCACTACCTCATCACTAATAAAACACAGACTTTCCAAGTCATTAGATTAGAGCCCAACCCGTCTTTGTACCCACTGAAGGCTAATGTCTGCCCAAGCTGTAAGATGAAGAATTGGATTCCTTAAATGGCAAACTGTTGTTCAAGACTTTGAAGAATGGTGTCTCATTCCACCAAAACCTTGGCATCGTAACAGCAGACAACAGACCTATTGATACAAGCCTACGATGCCAACAATGACGTCACAACATTTTTCAGCGGTGACAAATGGTCAAACAAGCCCCGCTGATTCTGCTGCTGCTGTACAAGCGTTCTAAACATCGGTGCTGCTGTTAGCTGTCAACCCCAAGTTTTCATAAATAAAAAGAGGAAATACCGATTTCACTCCTCTAACTGTGTTTGCGCAGGTTATTGACCTGGTGCACAAGTATGGCCCCAAGCGCTGGTCGGTCATCGCCAAACACCTCCAGGGGAGAATTGGAAAGCAGTGCCGCGAACGATGGCACAACCACCTTAACCCAGAGGTGAAAAAGTCTTCATGGACTCAGGAGGAGGACCGGATCATCTACGAGGCCCACAAACGGCTGGGCAACCGTTGGGCTGAGATCTCCAAGCTTCTTCCTGGACGGTAATGCGATGTCGCCCGCGTGGCGACTAATTGACATAATGCAAGTGAAATAAGTAATTTGCAAGAAAGTGTTGCTGTCACTGAAACACGCTGATCTTCTCCACCCCAGGACAGACAACTCCATCAAGAACCACTGGAACTCCACCATGAGGAGGAAGGTGGAGCACGAGGGCTACCTGCAAGATGGCTGCCAGACTTTCACCTCCTCTCACAGTGGCGTGAAGAGACGCCACCACAGATCGTGTCCTCCTGCGCCGACTGAACCGCAGCACTGTGACCAAAGTCCCCTGCCCATGCCAGGGCCCAACCAGGTCCCTGCTTTTCTTGGCCTCACATTGTATCATAACAAAACCTTCTAATGACAATCTAGCCCAAAATGGCATTTTGTTTACTTTTATTTGTTGTTTCATTGTTGTTGTTGTCTTCAGTGAGTTTTTCTTGAGTGTGATGCTCTGTGTTTTAGATGGGGGGATACTCTTTTGATCCTCACAGTGGACACTTGATGGACAGCCTCCCAGATCCCTCAGGCTTCTTACAGGTGAGTCTGTGTGTGTGTGTGTGTGTTTCTGTGCATGCAGGTGGGAAATACTTATTTTATTCTCTATTTTCCGATCTGCTATCTGTAGTTATCCTTTTGATTGCTAACACTGGACTTCAAATCAAAAACTTGGATGTCCCATTTATTTTCACCTAACATTCAATAACAGATAAGGGGTTAAATCTGAAAACATTCAATGTGTAAATCTGTTACGTTTTGTCTCCTTCTCCTGATTTTCTTACATTCCTCCTTTCCTCCTGTTCTCTTAACTTCTCCTCCCTGACGTTTGTTTATTCCAGCCATCCTGCCTGGATGACCCTGAAAGAGAGCAAAGAATTAAGGAGCTTGAGCTGCTGCTTATGTCAGCAGAGAATGAAGTCCATCGACAAGTGCAGTGCAGAGGTCCATGTGTAAGAACACACTACCAACGTGTGTTAGCGTACTTAGCCAGCATAGCTTAAGCGTGTGTTTTAGCTCACATACACTGGAAAAAGTTAAAGTGTCATCTTTAATATTAATCAAGCAAAGAGTCTTAAAATCTTCATACAGCTGAAAGTTGTGACTTTCTTAAAACAAGCGCAAGTGAGATAAATGTCACTAAATGTTCTTGAATCAAGCATATTCTTGATTCAGAAAGTGACGCTTGTTTCTAGAAAATTCCCAAATTCCATCTCCTTGGTAGAATTTTCCCCTGATTTTAAGAAAAGATTTTAAGATAGTAAACTACTTGGTGCAATAGACTTTTTGCAGTGTATACATGTGAAAAAGAGAATGGTGCACATGTATGCCTGTTTCGCTGTAGTGTTGCTGTTGTAACCCGCTTCCCATCTTGCTGCTCATTGAGACTGGCCTGCTTGGTAGCTCTCCTACTCCCCAATTACCATCATTCCAAACATGAACCTACTCTCATTCCCTCAGGCCCATTCCCTACCCATGCCCATGCTGAGCCAGCAGCTTGATTTTGAACCAAACACTCATCTGTCTCTCCTGTTCTGTTCAGTTTGATTTTTGTCTCTGCTTTCACATCTCACTCCATTAATAAAATCCTCATATTTCAAAGTCAGTGACTTAATTTTGTATGGTTGAGTGGTCAAGATTGGTCTGATATATAGATGAGGCAATACAGTATATTCAGCTGGTGTTACGTTACCATTTAATTAATTACAGATCGCTTCAAAATTGGCACAAGTTAAGAACAGTGGCACCTAATATTTACCAATCCTGCACCATGAAATCAGAGACAGATCAGCCGTTAGAAATCAGCTATCTTACCAGCGTTCTGTCACTGCCGTCCCTCAGAGTCTGGAGCACTTTGCGGCCTGGTCGGACAGTGTCTCAGACGACACACTGACCACGAGCAGCAGCAGCGTGGAGGAGCAGTCAGAGGGAAGGCAGTGGAGGGGCCTGGAGATCGCCCACCGGCCTCCTGGACAGCTCCCCGTGTCCCCCAGCAAGTTCCTGGCAGTGGAGGCCAACACCGTGCTCTCCACTTTGCAGACGATACCTGAGTTTGCAGAGACCATGGAGCTCATTGACTCAGTGAGTGTGTGTGTGTTTGAGATGAGAGAGGGAGACTGTGATGGTATTCATCTGCTCAAAAGTCATAGAACTTGAACATATTAAAGATCTACCATAGATGTATTTTGCCTCGCAGGACCCTTTGGCATGGAGTGACGTGACCAGCTTTGAGTTCTCAGAGACAGGGACGCCACCCAGGCATACCCAGGGAGGCTACACCTCTCTTCCGCAAGAGAGGACGATTGACAGTGGCTACACCGTCAACACCCCGTCTTCCATTTCTGGCCGTGACAAGAGCTGTGCCCCGTTTGGCCTGGGAAGTGTCACCGCTCTCACTCCCATCAACACATCCAAGCACATCCAGACATCGAGCGGGAGGAAAGTCAAAAGAGAGAGACTGTCTTCTGTGTGTGACTCCCCCTTGTTAGAAAATGTCTCAAATTCTCCCAGGAAGACGCCCATAAAATCACAGCCATTCACCCCATCAAGAGTGAGTCAAAACCTCTCGTCCTGTCTTCACTCTGTCCCACTGCATTGCCATGGAGTTGATCTCCTTTGGTTCCATCATCGTGTGTGTGTGACATCACTTCTCTGCCTTGTTGTGTCCCCAGTTCTGCAACATATCAGGGGCTGAGCATCTGAATCTGGACAACCCTGCCCTCACCTCAACTCCTGTGTGTGGCCAAAGGTGTTTCCTCAACACTCCCCTCCACAAAGAAACCACGCCAAAGCACCAGAAAGAGAACGATGGGTGAGTAAGGACAGACGATAATTGAGTCTTTAAACGGTTTAGACTGTCGATCCTCTTTGTATAATATGCTCTATCAACTTTGCAGTTCCAGGACCCCTAAATTCCGTAAAACTGTCATGATTCCAACCCCGAGGACACCAACCCCCTTTAAAAACGCCTTGGCTGCCCAGGAGAAGATACATGGGCCAGTAAAGATGGAGGTAAGTGGTACACTGTGCCATTTTAACCAGGTTCTCTCACATTTCATGCTTTGATTTACTTCGATTTATGTTCTCCTTTCCTGACATACAAAGGTCTCTGCTCTTGTAATTACATTTATGTGTTTTTGTGTTGTCTCTGTGTTGCAGCCGCAGCCACTGGCATTTCTCGAAGAAGACATTCGTGAAGTTCTGAAGCAGGAGACTGGAGCAGACATCTTCAACAGAACGGACCTCCAGCTAGACTACGGAGCATGGAAGCATAGTGTATGTGTAGCATGCACACGTTGATATCTTCTGTTACCTCAACAAATTAACCTGCTCTGTGAAACATTTTATTAAATGTATTGAGGTTAACTATACTATTGCCACAGAATTATTTATTAAAAGTTAAAAGAATGTTGTGCTTTTGATTTTAGACTGATGGCCCTGCTAGGAAGGTGCGTAAGTCTCTCGTGCTGGACCCCTGGGAGAAAGACTCCCTCAATGTCCAACTGTTCCAAGAACAGCTCAATAATGCACAAGTAAGTCACTCAGAGGACACAGATTCAAAATCACGTTAGTTGGTGTGAATGCTACAATTTAAGTTATCGAGTTATGGTCTCCACTGATATGCACTGGAAAAATGCTACTGTTTCATAAGATGCTTCATTAATATCAAATTGCAGGTGCCAGATGAAAGTCTACTGAGCAGCTCTTCACTGATCAGCCCGAGCCCCAAGCAAGAGGAGAACAGCCGTCCTTTGAACTGCGTGCATCGCTTTGCTAGCCCCCGGGTGAAGAAGCCTCCCACTTCACACAAAGCAACAAAGCACGCCAACACACAGGTACACAAAGGACTACGGCATACATTTATATCAAACCACAGGACAGCAATCCTGCATTGAATATGTTAATACCTGCACGGTTCCCCTTTGCCATTGTTGCTCTTGTATTCAGACACAGCGTATAAGCTTCCTCAGCTACTGTTGATACGTGTCTCATCCACAGGTGAGCGAGTGGGAAGCAGTGGTTTATGGGAAGACAGAGGACCAGCTGATCATGACAGAACAGGCCCGTCAGTACTTAAATCCCTACCCATTGTCTGGCTCTACCTCAAGGGCCCTTGTGCTTTGAAGCCGTCCCCTCCCCGGACAGACATCGGACACACAACACCCGTCCAACAACTGAAACCTCCCGAATCCTGATAAAGACAATCTAATGAAGATAAGCACGTTTTTTTTGTTGTTGTTTTTTTTTGTCATAGCAGAAATGCACTGCCAAGGACGTCCACAAAAAGGCATGGCTGCTGTCACAGTTTCCAACATATTTTCAAGTCACTGCCCGAGTAGTTTTCTTGTTTCTAAGTGGTTTGGTGTGTATCTTCTTTTCAATACACACCACCTGGCTACATGAACACTTTTGTACAGGTAAGAAGAAGCTAGATTTGTTTTCTGCACTAGTCAGTCATGTTGAGACAACCTGCACATACAGTAGGCTGTAGACATAGATTGTTTATTACTAGCAGTGGCTGCTTTGAGTTTTATATTAATATATTGTTGAATGAACAAAAAGACGTTTTATGATGTATTGCTACTCATTGTTTGTCTCCCCCAGCTTGTTTGGCTGAACTGCCCCATTGCTGTTATCACATGAAAACCACATACCTACAAATTCCTTACTTTTAAATGACATTAATCGACACCATTGTTTTTTTTTTAAACAACTTTGATAAAAGATGTGTCACGAAACACACATCACGTCCATTAAATGATCATGATTTGACTTAATAAGACAAGCCAAACAATGTCGTTACATGGTTTTTGTGACAGCAATGTTACATTGTTGAGAATCTCTGCTGATAAGATGTTTTGGGGAGGGAAACAGAGGCTTTCAGTATTGCACTACTGAGTTGATTTTGCTGCTGAGAGAGGAGCAGTGTTTCAAGGGCAAACTGGATAGCACTTGCGACGTGATAATGTCTTTTTACCAACACAAGTTTCTCTACAAGGCCATAGTGTCTGTTGAGACATTGGTTGAATGTATTTCATTGTAATGTACATGTGTACGAACCTCAAAACGGAAGGGTACATTAATGTTTATTTCTGTTTATTTATTATCTGACAGCTCTAAAGCTTAGATATTAATATAAATTGAACACCATGAAGTTTTAAGAAGTTTAACTTTGCTGACAGGACAGCCTAAAAACTCTCACCAGCCCCAAAGCAGTTCGGCTGCACCTCTCTAACAGAAAATGAGCGGTCACCATTACTTAGGTCAGAAGTTTCAGTGTGTCCAGGTTGGTAATGACCATAGTGCTCATATCATCAGTGTTGTACAACAAGCATTTGGTTGAGAAGGATTTATCTTTTTATTTGAAGGCTGTAGGTTTTATTTATTTAATGTCTACTAATTTATTTATTTCTAAAAAAAAAGATGTAAGAGAATTATTGAAGAATTATATTGTCGTTTCTCTTTCAAAATCAGGATTGGGCTACCATTCAGTTTCATTTCTCCAAGATAGAAGTACACATGCACTGCCACTAATATAAAGCATTAATTCTTTGTTCCAGAGGGCAGATCTAGCCAATAATCTTGGTGTAGTTGTATCTTTGATCTTTTAAAATAGAGGTAGAGTATTTGTCCCTTGGTTCAAATGTGTTCTTCTCTTTTAGGTAGCAGGACTCCATCTCTGACCTCTAATCATAGACAAATTGCACTTTTTACTCATTGTTTTAATTGTTTGGTCGTTTGTTCATTCAGATGTAGTTCTCACCCGTTTTTGTTTGTCTCGTTGTGTGTTTATGGAATTTTGCTGCTTGATTATAACAGGTCGATGCTCTTTCTTTGGCTCTGCTTCAAACATGTGTTCTTATTAATACTACACCAATGCCTTGCATGTACATTTCTTTAGCCTGATGGCTCTGGTGAGAACACAGCAAACCTTTCACTATCAGCTATATGGGTAGCAGTGTGTCTTCATAGTTTGATATTTTTAATAACGCCTAGGTTTGATTGCTGCGACAGCCAATGTTCTGATCTCAGCAGCCTTGTATCCCTAACTGCTCACTCATTTTTTGTCATTCTAAATAAGGATCAAATGCTGAAAGTGCTCTTTAAATATACATTAGTTTTGGGTGTGATGCTGATGAAATGTACTGTGCTTCCATGTAAACAGTTGGCCTAATCATCCTGAAACAACCTTTCTGTAATCGATTATAAATCACACTGCTGAAGCAGCACTGCAGCTATAAATGGTCTTCTCAGAGATATTAGCGTGAGGGGATCCAGTGTCAGCAATAATCTGGATTCTGGTTGGAGGATTATCCAGCAGTACGCATTTAAGTGAGAATAAGAAGGGAATCTTGTCAGGGAGATCAAGTGGAAAGATCAGAAGTACACTCCAAATCAAAGAACAAAGGCCAGCACCCGAACAAGAGTCTGACGTGTATTTTAATCTGGTGGCTCAGATATGTCTAATCTGTATATATGTTATATGTCCTGTTTTGGTTTGGCTTGTGTTTGTACATTCCATTTGTAAGTCCACATGATATGTTTGTATGTAAGAAACACTTGGCCATGTAACAGCATAGGTTTTGAGGGAATTAAGTACATATGCAGGATCGTAGCAGCTGCCATACTACTGTAGTTATGCATGAGCAATACACAAGATGCTGGACTTAGCTTTCAACATTAACAAGGTGAATCACATATGTAACACTTACTCTATATTTTATAGTGTTTTCAGTTGAAATCATAACCAAGGTACGATAGAATTCCTGCCAACTGTTTTTGTAACCGTGTACTTAATCTGGAAAAATAAAATGCATTTGCTGCATGACATCTATGGCTATTTTCATTTTATTTACTTACAAACTGGGACTAATTATGTAATAAAGATTTCTGATGAACCTTTGTAGTCCTGACATGCTCACAGCAGGCTTAGCATGAGCTTGAGTTGTTGCCAAAACTGACTCCTTGAAAACAAATTTCTCAGGAAGAACAGACATTTGGATCCTCTCCTTCTAATCACACCTATCTCGTCCCACTCCCGAGGGTGGAGGTGACAGCCAGGCAGATGAATTAGGGTGGGCACACAGAATCGTAGAAGTTGAATCCCCTGTCATGTGTTTATGTATATGTTGTGATACTGTCAACTTGGCCTGGGGTCCAGGGACACGAGCCCCCTCTATCAGAACAAGAAGCCTCTCCACAGGGTCAGCTGCTGGCCATAAAGGCGCCCACTCAGCCATGACTTAATGCCCCCGGACTCCTTTGTCCTCGGGGCTGTTGGTTTTTCTGGGCCATCCACTCAATTGCCCCCAAATGGAGGGAAGCAAAGAACCTGACGACTTGCCTTATGCTGAAGGAGCGGCAGTGTGCATGCGTGCAAACAATGAGCACATAAACACACACAGGCATGGCATGCACGCCATGTCCACTAAATCAATCTGTCTCTCTTCCCTCTCATTATTGTACAAGAAGCTCTTTTGTTCTTGTGTGACCCAAACTAAAAGCTGCAAGATGTCAGAGACCCTTTCCTCTTAATTGGTTATTGGCTGCCACCCCTCCACCTTATGTTTCCTCCAAAGCAATCATTACATTATGGTAACAAATGTGGCTGCATATCTGATGTATGCTTACTTGATTTCTGAGGTTTATAAAGCTCTTATTGTGAAATGTAATAGTACAAAAGTATCTAATATTTACACATGAATATGAAATTTGATTTGCCAAAGTGTTTACTTCCCCCCTCCCAGTGATTTGCATGTCTGTGTAAGTACCTTGTAGGTAAACCTGTGGGCGATCAACCTTATCTCCCCTGCCCTCTACTTCTAAACACACACCAATAACCAAGTATTCGCACTCACGCACACACTCACACTGTTTGCCTTTGTGAATGCTAGACAGCAGATGGCAGCCCATTATAGGACTGACAGGGCAGTCATCTGGCAGGCACCCTGTTTCCCCCCCCTCCCCCTCACCCAAAACACCCACCGCAACACAGCAGGGTAGGACACTTTTTAGGCGGGAGAGTTCACAATCCTGTGTGTGTGTGTTTGTGCGTGTGTTAGAATTGGACCCCGGCCTTTCTGCCCAATATAGGTCACTGTTTCCACTTGTGTGTGTGTGTGAGTGCTGTGTGAGGTAAATCAGGCTCCCATTTGATCAGGGATGTACCACATTCTGCAGCAACACTAACAGTGGATTTATGAATGGAAATAGTATGTAAACACCATGTGACCTAATCTTCTCTTTAACATGAATCACTGTCAAGCATCTATAAGTGTGCGCTAATCCACTTGTTATACTGCCAAGTGACATAAATGACTTGTAGCTGTCAGGTACAGCAGGTTCTGTCACACAGCCCCAACGTGCGCACAAACATAGCTCATTATGTCACAAAAACTACAGATATTACTTCACGAATTTTCCAACATTTTTAGGTTGTCTTGGTTTTTCTAAGATTCAATAAAGTCAATATAAAAGTAACATTTTCTAAATTATTCCACCCTTCTATCAGAATGTGCAAGCTGGAGATAAGCCGTAATAACAGTAACAGCAGGGCAGAGCTGTGAAGCTGTTCTCCCTTTGGCCTACTTGAATATTTGCCTCATGAATCAGAGTTTCCTCAGAGGACCAGTGGAGCTGTCTCCCTTTGTAATCACAGTCTAACATTAACACCATCATTCCATGTGTAAGACATTCCTTCCAAACACTGGCCCCAGAGTGACTGCCTCCTGCAGCCTTTAATACAAATGGATTAGAGCACAGAGCAAATCAAACAAGGGGGAGGGGGTTGTTTCCCCATGGAGGTCAAGGCCAAGGTTAGGATTAGGATTGGTGTTTGTGTTCTCTGGATGGAGGTAATCTAAAGGCCACCCCAGAGAGATCCTGCTACAGGGACGCACTGGGAGGCACCACGGAAGAAGACTACATGCAACTTCTGAGAGCTGCTTTTGTGTTGCCCAGGCAACTGGCACAGTCCGTGGTCTTTTGGTGAAGCCTTTAGCAGGCCTCAATCACAGTGTTTTTTTCTTCTTTGAGCACTGTTAAATGAGCAGGAGGCCCCATGGGTTCAAAGGAAAATTAACATGAGCTACAGTATGAGTAACACACGGAGAGTATTTTTACTGACATAAAAAGAAGAAGAATATTTACATATGATGCAGCCAAAGTAAAATGTACACAAATTCACATTAAATATGAATTATACAATGGAACAATGGAAATAACATTTAGGTTTCAGGTAACAGCAAGAAAGCTGCAAGGGGAAAAAAAACATTAAAAAAATAAATCACACATTTTCAAGCATGTTGCACTTCTGGCCACGCCCCCTTTGGTGATGTTACAACAGGTATTGTCCATCAGCTCCCATAGACAAAATGCCTGTTGTGACATCTCTAATTGGGGCATACACCTATGGATATTTCAGTAACATTTTAGAAAAGGCGGTTGATCAATTATTCAGTCAACAGAAAAGTAATCTATGATCATTTTCGTGATTGATTAATCATTTAACCTATTTAACAAATAAACCTTATTACAGCTTCCTAGATGTGATGGTTTGTTGCCTGTCTTTAGACATAGCACTGTGAATTTAATACCTCTGCCTGTTGTGATAAAATAAGTCAAACGAAAGCTTTGCAGAGGACTGGGATATCCTATTGGCATTATTTTTGGCATTTTTTAGACTAAACGAATTATCGTCTAATTAAAAGATATTTCATACACTAATCTGTAATGACAATAATTCTTAGTCGTAGCCCATGCACATTTCCCCTTTAACCTCTTGTTCCACAAAATGTCAAGAATACATGATATGTTCTGTACCTGCACAGAACAGGTTAATCAAGTCCTGTCTTTAAAAACAACCAGTCGATCTGTGGATCTGCTGCCCACCCTCCCACTTCCATAACACAACCCATCAGAAGTGAACTTGGCTCAGCCACTCAGGACAAAGAGAGGGGCCTCTTAGTCGCCCTCAAAGGCCCCGTTGGTTGCTCCCTTGCATTCACTCTTTTTCCGGCACTTGGACAAGATCCTGTGGAGCAAGCTTGGGGATCTGTGTGTCTCAGGTTGGGAGGCCACGGGCTGAGGCAGAGGGATCTGGGGCCTCCACACCAGGAAGGGGCCCTCCCTCTCACCCGGGCTCCCATCCAACCCCGCACCTCCTCCTCCTCCTCGTCCTCCTCCTCCTCTGCTCTCCCTCCTGAGCGCCTGCAGCCTGTGTCCACTGGGGGACAAAGAGGAAATAACAAACACAAAGACCCTGTTTATTCCTCATGACCCAAATTCCACCGCTAGCAGAGAAGACAAGCATGGAACTGTACAGAGGGCTCTATGTGTGTGTGAGTGTGTGTGTGTGCCCATATATATGTGTGTGTGCAAAAATTCAGTGGCAGACTGTCAAACATAAATGCCCTCTACTTTCACACAAACTGCAGTGTCAGGAGAGAGACAGTAACCATCAGACAGCTCTTGTAGTAGGTAGATATATATTTATATATTATATTTTATATTTCACATTACATAATAAAATTTGATTTATCTCCCATAGATTTCGACAACATTTTAGATGAAAAACCTTTACCACAGCGACCATCAGCCAGCCTCCATCTCCTCTAATAATGAGATGCAGTGTAGTGAGAGGGGAATGGATGGTGTGTGTGTGTTCATGCGTGCATATATGTGTATGTATGTTTGTGTGTGGGGGTAGTAATCTGTCCCCTTTGTCAAATAATGAGGGACGAGAGGGGCCACCTGCTCAGGGGCGCTGGGTGGAGAGGACTGAGATGGGATTTGGGGGGGTGTGGGGCTACAGTGGCGGAACAGCTGCTGGATGGTGTGTGCGTGTGATGTGTATGCATGCACTTGTAGATGGGGGAAGTGTGTGTTTGTCTGTGCGGGGGCTGTATGAGGTTTTTTTTGTTGTTGATACACTTACCTTCCACATGGCCCGTGTACAGCTGAATCCATGTCCCAGACTGAGCTTCTCAGAGACAAAGTCCTTCGTAAGCCTTTGAAGGGAACGTTCCTCTGAGAATAAGAACAATTAGTGTGCTTAGGTTGGACTGTCCACGTCCTGAAATGACCCTCTGCTAGTAACCTGGCTTATTCTTCTACAAACCTACGCAAACACTGGATTTTTTAAAAGCACAGTGAATAGCATAATATATGTATATTTTAAGATTTCTTCACACATTTGAAACAATTTTCAACTTTTAAACAAAGGAAATCAATTGGAGAATTCTTTAAAACAAGGCTCAAACCTATTCAGTGTCTTCTTTGGTGTCACTAATGATGTCACAATGCCTGAAATTGTATAACTGTATTGCTGCTGCTCTCAGTTCCTCCATTTGCATTTTCTTCAGAAATGGAAGTTTATGTGTAGACTTTGTATGGAGGATGTAGAACATGCACATCTATAACATGATGTCAGGGCTATTAAAATAACAAAACTGGATGTTATTGAGGATATTTTGCAAGAATAGAACAGAATAGAATAGAATAGAATGTTCCCCTCAGTGACCAGTGGCAGCAGCAACAGCAGCGGCGGCTCGGTGCAGTAATGCTGCATTGCTGAGCACAGACCAACCTGGCTCAGCTCCATCACACAGGAGGCGGGGAAGTAGCCCTGCTGTCCATCCTGCAGCCGCCCAAACCATCTCCCCTCCTCGTGTTTGGACAGGACCAGGATGACGTCACCCTGACACAGCTCCAGCTCATCTGGCCAGTGTGGCTTGTAGCTGTGAACCACTACCATCTAGTGAACAAAGTGAGAGCGACAGCCTTTGTAAGCTTTGTTTCGTATTTAGTTTGACTTTATCTAGGTGCAATATCTGACATTGTACTAAATTTCAAATTGGTATGTTATGTTACAGTGCTTTTGGTTTATTATGATAAATGCAGCAGCCAGCTTCCACTGCTCTCTGCAGTCTACATGTCAGTTATAGTGACATAGTGAATGGGGAGGATTATGTTTCAAGATTAGCTGCTGTGCAGTGAAATAGAAACCCTAAATCCGGGTCTACTCTTCATTATCTGTTCCTCCTAAATATGGTTCATGTTTGTTAGAGGAATTGGAAAAAACATAAGCCATAATGGACCCAGAGGAACATGATGAGCTTTACATGACATCAATATAAAATCAATTGGAAAATCATATCTATTAACCTTTGGTTTGTATGATTTAGGACACATGACTTCTTCCTGCTGTTAAAAACAGGAGCCTACATTAAACCGGAAATATTAAGATCCAGGTTTCTATTGATGCATATTCATTTATTTAAGAAATGTTTACTTGCCTTTTCTGCTTCTGCTCTGTATCGATACCTTGCTGTTAACCAATGAGAGTAGAGATGAATCAGCAAAAAGGTTAGTTCTGGAATTTGTCATAAATGCACATACGCATAAGAAACAATTTGTCATGATATCCCCTTGATAGCACAGTAATTACTGCATAATACAACATAAATATAATACAACCATGTCAGCATTAAATCAACAGTCCATGTACCCATGATCATTTTTATCGTTCATAATCTGATCATTTATATGCCATTTTGCAATCGCTACCAATGTAAATAATGCCAGGTGCAAAACCTCACTGCAGACACGATTCCACTCACCTTGAGGGGCAAGGACAGTGGTGAAGACTTCAAAGTGTTCATTGCTGTGTATGTAGATGCGCTGCATCTTGAAGATCTGACACTCACACACTGACTGAGATGCCTGCACTCTCTCTGCACAACCTGTAAATAACTGCAGCTGACTAATCCACTGCAGCAGAGACTGGAGCTGGACACGAGTGTGAGCACGGTCACCCTAGGTATGGTGAACGCAGACACAGCACAGGACTACGCACAATGCAACAATGGTTCGTTTCTGGCAGAGAGATGAATGAATTTTCTTAATGTTCAAAGATGATTTATTAGTATTTGACATTGATCAATTATTGTCAATATTCTTGAACTCAACACACAGTGCCCCCGTGTTGGACCTCATGCTTGACCACTTCACCCTCATGCCTTTGCCTATTGTTCTTTGACCATCTGGCCACAGGCGAGCGCTTTAGAGGCCACTGCTACTACCCGCCTAATGTGGATGAGAATTCATAATTTCATCCCATCACGAGTGCTCGATTGATTAAACGTTATTGACTGTGTCCCACTTTGCAGCAGCCTGGGTGAGCAGGGACAAAGATGAATGGGCTCAGGACAGGGTGGCGGCCTGCTCAACAGATGGTGATTGACACACCCCCCCCTTTCCCCTTCCTGTGCAATGGAGCTTGGCTGTGAGCTTGTGTCAGCGATTAAAAATCATCCATCAATAACACGAGAGATTATGCAGCCAGCCGGTCATATCTGAATATCAAGGTGTCATGTCAACCTTCAGCCTTTATGCTAAATAACATCTTGTAAAACTTACTAGGTCATCAGTAATCATGCACTTTATTTCATATTAAAAAAGAGGACATGAAGCAAGTAATTTTCCATTTACAATGAATTTCTATATTAAGTCAAGTGGACCACGACGACCTTAGTGAACAGAGAGGAGATGTGTTTAAGTGTGATGTCTGAAAGAGGAAACACCTGTAAATAGATGAGGCTCCTAATTAAACTCATTACCTTCAGCCTCAGTTGCCATGTGAAACACTTAGGACAAACTAACCATCCTGCTCCACACACACTAAACTGCACCCCCCGGTGGACCAAAATAACACCAGTGCAAGGGTAATGCAGTTTTATATACAATGTTGTGCTTTATTTTGACCAGATGTATTAACGGTATAAATTCTGCCTTTGTGAACTCTTACGTTTGCTCTCGTTGCTCCTAATGCAGTGTGATGCCAGAACACAACCTTTACATAACCCAAACCACAGGTAAGCCGCTTAGAAAACCTCTAACATTTACTTCTAGGAAGACCTGAGCAGTGCTGAATCACTGATATGTCTCTACTCAGTAGGATTATTCAAATGTGAAATATACCAAAAAGCTGCTGTGTGGCCTGTTTACCATGAACAGAGATGCAGGTGATTGCATGAGCTACATCGAAGCTTCACTGCCTCATTATGGATTCATTTTAATGTTGCTGACCGGACTTTTACCGGCCTGTAAAAAAAGAATGACAAGTGTTTTTAAATTGCTGCTGTTTCATTTTAAACAGTGTGATACATTACAAAATAAGCTCTTCCATAGCTGTAATGACTATGTCAATGTCCATCACTGTGTTTTACAACACATTTGAAGTTTCCATGGGTATTTGGATTCACATTCACATATTCTGTGATGATTTAAAGACAAACAATATTATTCAAATAAAGATGAGGAATCACAAAAACCTAGACAGTCACAATAACCACAGCAGAATCGGAGCGGTCGCTTCAAATTGCAAACAGTAAAGTCCAGTCCAAAGCTTTGATGCCAAGGCACACACTGATGTATTCAGACGGTAGACGTGAAAAAGTCCTCAGCGTTTCCCAGGTTTGGATCGCTGATTTCCTCCTCCAGCTTTTCCTCCTCCTGCTGCTTTACCTCCCCAAGCTTTACCTCCTCCTGCTTTTCCTCCTCCTCCAGCTTTACCTCCCCACGCTTTACCTCCTCCAGCTTTACCCCCCTTTCCTTTCCCACCCTTTCCTTTCCCTTGCATATTTCCTTTCCTTCCTCTCTTCCCCGCACCCTTCCTGAACTTGGCTGCGGCCTCCTGCCTGTCATCCTCTCGCATCTGTTTGTTGACGGCCTTGGTCATGTCCATCTTGGGCTTTTTGCTGTCCATGACTTTCAGAAGGTCCAGCTGCTTCTGTTTCTCACTGGAGAAGTCACCGATGAGGGGCTCAAACTTCCTCCTCTTGCCTGTGTTTTTGGGGGTCTTCTCTTTGGGCAGGCTGTCCTGAAACTTGCCCACTGATGCTGTGGAAGTTTTGGCCACGCTCACGGCTCTGGCCAGGTCATCTTTGGACTGTTGGGCTTTGGGAAGCAGCCCAACCCCTGGCACTTTGATCTTCTGAGCTCTGGCGATGTTCCTCAGCCTGTTCAGCTCATTTTTGGCCACTCTCTCCTTCTTGGCTGTGACGCGTTTGGCGAACTGGTCCTCATTGGGATCTGCGGTCACGGGAACCTCGATCAGCCACTCCTTGGTGTCATCCTTGGCCCTTTTGTAGCCCCAGCGACGCTTCCACTCCTTCGCAACATCATCCCAAACCAGATTAGTCTTCTTCTTTTTCTGGATGCCCTTCAGCTTGGCAAACTGCTCCCATTTGGTTGGAGGTTTGGGCTTTGGAGGCGGCTTCTCTCTGGGCAGCGGGGTCGCCGGATCGGGCAATTTGGCGACTATCGCCTCCTCAATCCTCTCCGTGGGTAGTTTCCATATCTCGTTGACGAGCAACTGCGTGTTATCCCGAGCTAGAGATCGTAGGAAGTCCTCTTTCTTCTGATCTTTGAAGCTCCGCGAGTCGATGCGGTTCTTGTCGCAAGCCAGCAGGTTACCGATGTCAAAGTCTAGGTCCAGCTCTTTCTGGACGGCGATACTTTTGAGTTTTTCTGCCTCGTCTTGTTTCGCTTTTGCCCGCAGCGCTTCCCCCCT
>OMOW01109446.1:0-14535 GCA_900312555.1 Lamprogrammus exutus
ACAAGGCTCGCGCCCATAGACTCTCATCCATGACAAAGTGCACTAGTGTCTTTCCATAGAAAAGAGTGGATTATTGGACTTTGCAAGCCTCCTACTTTTTGATTTACTGTTGGGTCGTTGAAAGATTATAAAGGAGCCATTGTTTTACAAGAGGGGGAAGTAATGAATGGGCTGTTGAAGTTGCACCAATGGAGACAGCTCTGTCAGAACAACCACCTTTATTAGCTTATCTGAACACAAGTCATCCATAGCTGGGATGGAGTGGAAGGGGAAAGATCTCTAAACTTCACCCACTGTTTTGTGTGTGACTGATGTTTTGTGTATTTTCCAGCAGGGGGCCCCAGTGAATTGAGACTGTGCTTGAGGCGGCATTACACTGACTTTGTTTCAGGACCAGGTCTCTGCTCTCAGCTCTGCAGGGCAAAGCTGAGCCCTGCTGTGTCTGACCCATTCACAAACTAAATCTACTCTGCCAGTACCTCACTGTAGAAAATCCTACAGCGATATAAATGGCTTGTACCGCACAGCAGCTCATTTAACACAAACTACTTGTATGTGTCTATGCTGAGGTAATACATTAAAATAGAAAGCACCCATTGGACTTCGTGGTTCATCATCAATGTGTAATTATTAAAAATGAGAGTAGATGGCAACACAATGTAGCAAAAAAAAAGCTATAATATAGAAACCACTAAGGAGGAGGAAGAGAGAGGAAGAGAGACCTACAGAAGCACTGAAGACACACTGTGGTGGAATCAGTGGTATAAAGAGACAGGGGGGGAAGCTAGGGAGTAATAGATTTTAGCTGCTTGGCCACACTTCCCACACAGTCTCAGTCTCAGCTCCTGTGTTTTCTGTTTTAATAGGGGGAAAAAGGGGGAAGTCAGCAAAAACAAAATGCCGCCATTGAATCATCTTCCCCGATCCAGTGTCAGAGCAGTAATGGGAAATGCATTTATCATTGGAAAGGTTGCTGCTCTTCCAGAACCTCCTTTCTAGCTTCTCTCTATCTTTTCTCTCTGCACCCCCACCCTTCCCATGTCTGTTGGCCTCTCATCCTGCAACCAGAACACAGCTGTACCCAAGCTGATCTCTGGTGTGTTGATGACTCAGGATGGAGGATGAGGGTTTGGGGCATGTACAGTTCACCATGGTCAATTGATGGTCAATACATCTTTCTTAAATCCTAGCAAATGATTTGTCATGTTGAGCAAAAAAGATTACTACCAATCTAGCTGCAGACAAACTATGTGGTTTAATTTTAACAAAGTTTATCCCCTGTGAGTTTGGTCTCCAGTATCAAGACTGATACTGGCTTTTTGCACAGCTACCTGTGAAGCCTATGAAGATTAAGTTTGTGATCAGTCAGTGTATCTGTCAAGCCAATAATTCATCCACGTTAAGACATCTGGACAACTATTTAAGGGTGAGGTTTGGAAGAACCTCGTTCTCTTTTACAAACTGTCTATTCAAGACAATGTGGGGTGTGAGTGTTTGTGAGAAAGAAACAGCGCAGAGGTTGAGAAACAGGCTCAGTTCACAAGTGTGTGAGATCAGATCTAAACTGTCCATTTGTAACTAACTGTGCCTCACTTCATGGAACGCATCCTTGAAAGCAGCTTTGTACTCTTATGCAGGCCAACTCCTGCGAAGGGCAGAAGGCTTGGCCTATGCAATGTAAATGTGACAGCCTGCAATGACTTCCCTACTTCATCCCCAGGGTCATCAAAGTTCTCATCTCATCGTGCAAGACTTCATGCAAGACTTTTGTTTGTATACTCCCAAAGAGAGAGCCCATCAAATCAACTTGAAGAACTGACATCAAAATTCTTTTAGTTATTTATTTTCTTTATTGTACCACAGAGGAAATAAACACAATTATCAGTAGAGCAAAACATTTCAGAGTTATAAACAAACTAGTATTACTTACATTTGAACATCAAGTCTGAATATATCGCCATTATTGTCTTGGTTTAATTGCAATGGATTCTGGGAAAACACAGCAGTTTGGGAAATGGAAGGCCAAAAAATGTCCTTCTTTCAAATGAAATGAAGTCAACATTCGAAAGATCCTCCTAAATTTGACTGTCTAGTCAAGAGACTATGACGTGAGTATTATTAAAATTAGATCTTCAAAGGATGTGTCTCATGAAATGAGACACAACTCCTGACTGATACATCTTCCCGTTTTTTTAGTAGTGTACCATACATAACTTATACTGCAACCTTGTGGTGAATAAGGTGCATAACAATACTGAAGAACAGAATGTAAACCATAGCATTCAACATTAAGTTGAATAATTATTCTGATAATGAACATCTTTCACAGGCGTCACATGCAAAACAAATGTACTCAGTTCAATATGGCTAAAGTTATAACAAGTCATTACACAAAACTGTATTCTCTAACACATTAACATCACTTATTTGTACATCCTGACTTTGAAAGTTAGAAACAATTTGTATACATACATTTCAACAGGTTTTTACTACAACAGTACAAAAATACAATACTGTTGCATACTATGAATAAATGACTCCTTTGTCAACTTCCAATAATGTAATATGCAGTTACTCAAAAACAAAAAAACAAACATTTCTTTCACTTTTGTCTTCTCCAAAGACTTCCGACATAATATAAACTCTCTATTTACATTGTTTCAATGTCATAAGCCATTTTCTTATCATCTAATTTACGATTAGATCTCTTGTTGGGTTACATAACCCAGGTGAGTAATACTTATACTTACTTAATACTTATTTTGTGTTGTTAATTAGAACTTTAAAAAAATGTCTAATTAAGAACACAAAGGTCAAGTTTCTACCTGGTGAGTATAAACAACTGGCACTCACCTTTCTTAAGTTAAACAGTAACTATGCGGTTATACACAGTCCATAACACTGTGTCCATAACACTTCAATGGATTACCCTTAACAGTCCTGAAACTGTCTTTTAATAGTATCAAACAGGGACAAGAAGGATGGGTAGAGTATGCAGTATTGTCCATGTTGGTCTCAAAAAGTGATCTGAATCAAAGTGTCATGTCATGTCTCTGTAGGTTGTCCTCTCTTCCTCTCTCTCAGTGTGACCTGCGTATCTGTGTTTCAGAAAGTTCTAATTCCTGATTTCAGGGCAGGTTTGCAGACTAGACTTTTTGTGTTCCTAGTTGAATGTTTTTTTCAGTAGTAGTGTCCTTTCCCACAGATCTTTGCAGTGGAGTCTCCATCCTTAACTCCGCCACCTCAGGATTCAGTTCTTAATAATATTCTCTTTCTGGAGTGACTGGAGGTGCAGTTTATTGTTCTCCAGACTGGTAGTGATGTCTGTTAGCCCAGTAATGGTCCTCTTAATCAACAAATTCCATGTTTCATGTTTGGGAAGAGATGAAAATGAAAGGGGGCCAAATCAAGTGAGTAGGGGGGTCCAGAATTAGTTCAAAGCCACATTCATGGCTAGCAGCATGCCAGAACATGTATCCATTTTCTACAACTCAAAAAACTTTGGGGACCTCTGGAACAGTACCTGATGTTCAAAAACTTAAAGAGAATCATATTATTTCCAAAAACACTATGGCTTTTAACGAGCTGTATTCAGAGTTGGTGAATTAATTGGGTCAGGTAAGTCAAAAGTGTATTCAGAGTTGCACTGAGTAGGTGCACCACATCCAGACTATTATGTCCACACCTCTGAGATTACCAGGACTGTCTTATTTCAGATTTTAATTCTCCAAAACCTGGATAATAGGAAAGGTGGACTGATACACACCAACATCCACTGTGTTATACTGATAACAAATAATATATGAATAAAACAACATACATTCAAAAAAGAAATATAGAAGCCCATTATGTAATGAAATTGATATAGATGAATATGAAACATTCAAATATAGTGCCATGATGCTAAATTGTGACTTTCCTTTCTTGGCTGCAACAATTTACAGATCCCCTAAGAAATGCCCTTCAAGCTTTTTAACAGGTTTCCCTGTTATGCTGTCTGTCATTTATGCTAAATATGACATTATTTTAATTAGTGATTTTAACCTACACTGATAATCAGGCAGATTTAAGCGCAAGCTTTTAGATTCAATCAACTGTGTCATTTTATAAAACCTGTTAATGCTCTGACTCACATGTGACAACACACATTAGATTTAGTGATATCATGCAGACACAAAATCAGTATATCATCTATTAGTTTTATTATTTTAGAAAAAAGTTCCATGGAAAAATAACATGACTAAACTCAAAAGAGAATGCAGGATTGCTAAACGCCAATGGGAAAAACAAGCAAACTTACATGTCCACTATTATATCCTTACATAAAAATTAACAATGTTCAACAAGGCAGACATGTTCAACATGTTCATCTAGACAGGGATATTTCTCCAGTTTAATTGACACCAATATCAACAATCCCACAATGCTTTTTAACACAATTGATCATTTAAACCAGTTCGTATCAGCATGTTTGTGAATAAATCATGCAATATTTCAGAGATAAGATCACTAACATTAGGTCTGGTATTGGCAAACAAAACAATAATGTGGAGTTTTCAGATGTACCCACTGCATCATGTGAGATCACATTAAAATGTTTTACCCTGATTGAATTTGAAGCACACAGAAGAATCAAATAGTAATAGAATCAAACAGTAACATCTGCATGCCCTCTTGAGCCAAATCCCACCATTTTAATGATGTATGAGGACGTTATATCGATTATTACCCATTTGTTACAGTTAGGTTTTTTCCTCAAGCATATTCAAGACAGCAATGGTGAGGCCCCCTCTGTAGAAGAGCAATCTAGACTCCTGAACACCCAACCATTTAGACTTGCTTTTAGTCCTCTCCTTTTAAGTAACATTTTAGAGAAATTGGTGACTTGATGAATTGGTGTAGTTTTACAAATATTGCATTATATGATCACTCCTCTAAAAGTCATTAATTTACTTCTGGCGTCCATCAAAGATCGATTTTAGAGCCCTTCTTTTTAATTTATATGCACTATCCTTGAGTGACAGCATCAGCAGACACACCATTTCCTGTCATAGCTGATGCTACTCTTTCTCTAACTCACTCACACACACACCTCTATTTGCACAGACTGAATTTGTGTGTGACTTGAAATACATAGGATGCATCTAACAGCCCTAAGAGACATGAGACCACCAAGTCATATGTAAACCAAGTGCCCTCACACACACAGCCACGAAAAAAAAGTAAATCGATAAGTAGAAGGCTTAAACTTATTCAGCTACAATTAACAAAACCACCAGCAACAGCACATAAAAACACAGGGACTCCACAGACACCAGTACTGTCAGTGCTCAGTTGTTATTTTCTGTGGTATCAAGGCCAACGTAATTGAGAGAGAAGAAACATGGTGAGATGATGGCTCTCTGACTTGGGGCAGAGTTTTCATCTTTCTCAGTTCTTAGTTGAGGTTAGGGTGAGGGCAGGGACCACCCCTCATGTGTAGCAAATTCTGTGGCCTACTGCTGGTCCCTGGGTCAACCAAAACTGGGAGTCGTCAGGACCCTTGGACAGTGTGCAGCAAAAGAGCTCACGTGAACTGAACCCTGCCGGTTCAGGAGTCTCTGCCACGTACAAATGCCCTTACCGTTACACAGTGCACAATCAACATGGCCTCTTTTAAAGCAGAACTTATACAATTCATAACTTGAAGAACTATATACAGTCACTGTGCCAGCTGGGTGAGCTGGTGGGCTGGCTGATAAATGGAGGAATCAAATCTCCACAACAAACGCTAGGCTCAACAAGCCTAAATAGCTACCTATAAACATGCCATGTTTGTGATCAGGACTTAACACACAGTCACAGGAATTTGCTCATCTATATATGGGGCAATGGGACTATTTTTCTGAGCGGAAGCTTGTAATTAGCAATAAATTCATATAACATTATTACATTGCTGATAAATTCATTCAAAATAAATATATTGAGCAAAAGTATTTATTTATTTGGTGAGTAGCCATATAATAAGCAATAAGCGGGATATTGTAGACCTCTGTGTCCTGATATTACCCTATTAGGATTTATGACACGGTAATCACCTGCTGATAACAGGTTATCCCTGACTTTGGTCCTCTGAAGTGCAGTGCAAGGACAAATTATATAACTGCAGTACACTTGGCCCAGTGCATTTTGAGTGCTGCCATTGCATCTTGTAATATATCCGACAAGTCATCCACCACAATGTAGCATTCCTCAGTTCACAACATTTTTGGTCATGCCTTCACAAGATGCCTTTGTTACCCCAAACTTTCCCTTCTTCGAGCATTTTCAGAAGCCTTTATTGTCATTGGTCTACAGCCGAGTGCATTGGTCAAGGGCATTGCCAGGAGTAATTAACCTAACACACGTTTTTGATGGCGAGGGAAACCAGAGTAGCCAGAGAAAACCTACAGATAAAAGGGGAGAACATGCAAACTTGGGATTCAAATGCAGAGAGGAAACAGGTCGACACAAAATTAAGATAACTTTCACAATGCAGCTGGCTTGACTAGAATTCTGAACTCTGAATAGAACTCTGATAATGTTCATAGGCAGGTCAGTAATTGGTCATTGACTGGTCATGAGGTAATTAGTGATTCAATACAACTCATGTTACTCAAAATCTCTCAAATTAGTGTACATGGTATGAATGGGTGGACACAATGTAGGAGTGAATACAACAAAGTTGCTTAAGAATTTAGCATCTGTATATTTGATAATAAAATTACAGTTTGTTTATCAAAGTTGTTTTCACAGTAAAAACAACTTGTCCAATGTTGACAAAAGCAGCCCACATTTTACCACCCGCCAAGGCTTTTTTGCCCCCCAAGCAAATTTGATCCAAAAATGACTGAATTGTAATTTTACAATTTAAATACTGTATTGAGTACTTCAAATTCTTGCAAGAAAGAATTCGCATGAAAGGTCCTTAACCAATAAATACTTTCTACATCCTCGCCCTGGACTCGTTCTGGTTGCTGATGGAATTAATTGGGTTCCAGTGTTTTATGAATATACAAGACGTGTTGCACAATGTACTGTACAAAGATAATCCACAGGTGAGGAAATATATGTGGTGGTGTCTTATGCTGTTTTGTGCTATGTTTACTGTACATGCATACATCCATTCTCCGCATATGCGTATCCTGTTCAACGCAAACTTATGTCAATATATGTCAAATTCTATCTAATTATGGTGTTGACATAACTTTTGAAAACATCTATTGATTGCCTTAATCTGAGTATAACTGAAGTTAACCATGCACGAAGCCCATTTTAAGACTGACTCATAAACTGCAAGGCTGCTTGTCCCAAATCCCAACTGTACCAAAGTATATGATGGCAGCTATGTGCTGCCCATCTATGGAAATTGAGGAACATTTGTATTTGAAATATAGCGTCCTGATGCTGTTGCGCCTCCAGAATTGCGTGGCATATTCCAGTGCTACAAAGCTGACAAAAGTTAGCAATTTAGCAAAACAAAAATAGTAGTATCTGTTGACGCATGTCAGTTCAAAACCGTGAGTGACTCATAAATGCAAAATCAATCACAGCATTTTCTCCAGTCTCTGAGGAAAATGGCTGAAAAGGGCTCTGCTTAGTTGCTGCCAAACCCCAACATTGTTATTGAAAGCAGCTGTGAAACATGCTGTCCTCAGGTCATATCCATTAAAAAAAATATTTAATAAATAAAGAAAAATGTTATCCAAAAAACTGATTTTTAGTTTGGTCTGTTGCTCCATTGAGTTACACTGCTTCATGTTTAGGACGCTACCATGCTGTCCACTCTTAGTACAGTCTAAGGTTTCTGCCTTCAGAAATCTTCATTGCAGTGACTGACTGACTGACAGGGTGCGACGCTATCAGTCACTACAGTGAGGAAATCCATCAGATCAGTTCAATATATGCTAGAAGTTAGGCACTTGTCAAATGACAGAGAGCATTACACACAAACTGCAGCTGCCTCACCTTTACAACAATTAAGATGGCTGACACTCATTTATTACAGCAACAAAAAGGTGAAAAAGCTGGGTTTATTAAAGCTCTGCTTAATTTTCAAGAGCTCTGGGTCAGAGGCTGAGACACTTCACATACACAACAGCAGCAACATTCACATTCTTACCTCATACAGTGTCACAGTAATACAGTACACAATAATCAGAAATACTCTCTTAAAAGCATGTTTGTAAACAAGTTAATGTGTCACTTCAAGACAAAATCACAAACCAAAGTTCAAGAGTATACACAATACAAACTTTCTACTAATCAAGTATTCATTGAGTGAGTAGGCACAAAAACAAACACAAGGGTGTGTGTCCATTTCAAATAAATACTGTACACACTACAAATCTACCACTGAAACTCTACAAAAGCCATTTTCAGCTTAAAATTAACGTACAGATAAGAGTAAATAGATTTATCCATGCATTGCAGAATTGAAAAGCACTCTTAAATGGACTGGGTATGAGTATTATCAAAGGACTGGTCAGGAGTCAAGTCATTCCAAATAGTCAAAGCCAGCATGGTGTTCTTTCTGGACACATATTACACCAAGACAAAAGCAGAAAGATGCATTGTTTGACTGCTCCCAAATGCATGCATATAGGGCCCTAGTTAGGGTATAGAGTGACATATGAGGGCAGAATGTGACACTTGTCATGAACTCAGACAGTCCAGCAGGCAGCTGTTGTTCTGACAGCTATCTATGGGCCATGAGGGACATGGAGAGTAAGCTGGGCTTCTTTCTGGTGTTACTTTAACTGTCACGTCAAGATATGGAAGGGGAGAGAGGAAGACTTTGAAATGCCTAAACACACTAAAGACATTTGAAATTTAAGTAATATTACCGCTAACTATACTATTATGTTTCTACAACTGATGCTTTATGGTAGCATTACTGTACTGCTACACCTGATATACCACAAACATTTTATTTTTCTATACACATTACTGACTTTTCTTAATACTTCTTTTCCCTCACTTACCTAAGAAACAACACAACATTGCATCAATATTACTGATTGGCTCTGATGGAAGATCAAAAGAGCACAGCACTGTTCTAGTACCATTGAGAAAAAGTTTGTTCATCTAAAAGAATTTACATGTATGTTATATGCAAATGAGCACCTAGAAACACAGAGAAAATTTAGTCAGGACATGGTCAATTGACTTATTGCAGTCAAAGCTCATAGCACTGTTTTCTGAGAGAGTGTAAGAATGCAAACAGTGCCTGTATTAGAGACAGATCAGCACTTTCTGGCATGCCTCCACACAACATGCACATGGTCAACAAGCCACTGGACTTAACCAGCCATCAAACTAATTGGAAGTCCACTTGAGGTGGAAAATGAAAGACAGGTTCATTAAAGCTACTCAAAACGCCAGGTTTTAGCTTTCATTTAAAATTAAGAATACAGGAATCAATATCTTACACTGATCCTTAGACAGCAGATGAATTAAACCTAAGATTTAAGATTAAACTTAAATGCTATCCAAATAGCAGTTACAATTGAATATACTCACCTAATTTTTTGAATAAATACATAACTTCAATTTCAAAACTCCACAGATGTTGATTGCTACATAGATGGAGCTGAAGCCTCTGTCCAGCCCAGAGTCAATCACAACAGACAGACCATCAACCATGTTCCAAAAAGCGAGTATAAGCAAGTAGGAGTAAACGCATTAACAAAACATAGGCTCAAAACAACACTTGAGCATTTAGATACCACATCTTAGATTTTTGATACTTCCACTCAATTTTCTTTGGACAGTTGTTGGTCCAGTTTGGATCAGATGTCGCTGTGGGAGGGTTGATGGTCTTGTTCTCCAGTCTGACCCAACTGCCATTCTTCAAATGCCTCAATTTGCCTCTCTCTGTCTCTAAGCCAAAGGTCATCTGTCCCAAGATTTTATGGGAGGTGAGGTGGCTGCCTGGGCTCTCACAACCTGTGCAATGCAAAGATAGAAAGAGTCAGGGCAGCACACCTCATACCCCGACTAGCAACCCTTATAACTGAAACGCTGCTACAAATAAATCACAAACATTCTCGCATTAAATAAGCTTTCCCACTTGCACAGCGATTTCCATATTTATCACACCTCTCACTTGCCATGGCCATACAAAAGTCCAACGGGAGCAGTGTCTTTTTCAGTATAAAATTACAGAAAGTGGATGTAAGTTTAAATAATCCAAAAACTATACCATGAGTGTAAACTAATTCTATCTTGGTTTTTTTTTCCTTCTTGTTTCTTCTTTGCACTCTAGCCCTCAAGTAGTGCTACCATAGCTGGCAAAAACAAGGGAAAAGAAATCAAGGTAATAGAATAATGAAAAGATACAATACTGTACTGTACATGTACTATGAAATTATTGAATACTAAAACCA
The DNA here is from genome assembly GCA_900312555.1 of Lamprogrammus exutus. NCBI lineage: Eukaryota > Metazoa > Chordata > Actinopteri > Ophidiiformes > Ophidiidae > Lamprogrammus > Lamprogrammus exutus. Next base: position 10,407 of record OMOW01109446.1, read on the forward strand.
AGTATTAGGGTCACTTCTAAAAAAAAAAAAAGTAAGGAAAAGTGCGATGAGAATAATTGTAATAATAAGTAATTGTTTTGAGAAATAATCGCAAAACTTAACAATAATTTTGTAACATGACAAGAAAAACTACAGTCACAGTTTGTTCAAGCTGCTTTAGTTCTGAAAGCAGGAGTGATAGTTTTAAGCCTTAAACAGGATTAGCAGGCTAAGTGTAAACAAATACTGTTCAAATTAGGATTACTGACTTCTCCTCTGTTTTCACTCCAGAATGCCATTGTAATTTTCTCACACTATGACATTTACTCCTAGCTTTAAAATGTTTTGTTCTGGAAATTGTTTTTTCCTTAAAATATTACTTTAATATCAAAGTCTCTGGGTTTGGCTTTATATCGGGTTGGCATTATGGAAAACCATGATAAAAATGTGTTGCATTTAAAAATGACTAATTGTGTTGTAACATAAATTCTAGAGTTATAAAATTAAGTAATAAATTGATGGAAGGACAATATAAGATAATGAGGAGAATTGTGTTCAATCAGAGTCTAATGAGAGCAGAGATAGTTTGGGTGAAAAAGATTCATCACATGACAATATGCTGACAAGGTGCCTGCTCTAATTTAGATTTTTTTAACCACAAAATTCCAAAGTCCAAGAAAAATCTTGTTTACTGGATGCCTGAAACCTCAAATCCAGAGAAAGGACCAGAATAAATTGTGCTATTCATTATGCCTTAATGGACTGTGCAAATGTATGTGGCAGGTCAATATAGGGGGCCTATAGAGAAGATACTCTCAGCCCACTCATTCTGCAGAGCCAAGGCGGCGGGCGCCTAATGAAGACTGAACTTTAATCATCAGGAGGATATGGCTGCCCCACATGAGACAGTCACATTCACACAAACAGTGCATGTCTAATAACCCAACGCCCGTTCCATCACCGATCCACGCACACGTTCTCTCACCTCACAAGGTTTTCATTATCACCTGGTCCTTTGCAGGTTGTACACTCAGTCCTTGTATCGTCGCCTTTGGGTTTCTTCTGCATTGCACTCTGGCGTTGCCGGCGCTCCCGTGGTGCTGGTTCCTATGGAAACACGGCCGATTAGAATCAAGGGCTGTAAGAGCACTTGTTTTCTGGATGTAGAAACAATGAAATGTGAAACTTGTGAAAAGATAAGGAACGCAATGTTACAATATTTCATGAATATGATTCAAAAATGGTAATTATGGAAAAACTGCTGTAGGTTCATTAAAACCAATACCAGAACTGAAATTTATAGATTGAAGCTGATTTTGGGTAATTTGCCACTATCAAAGATGAAATGATTACTGGAACCATCAATCAATGAAATATCAAACAATTGCTTTAGTTACTTATTAACATAAATACAAATATCTCCATGATAAATGCAACCAGTTGTTTGCACTTCTCCACTAATGTAATACTTTGGGGTACGAGCTGCAGGTGAAATGCTTTAGTAAATTTTGATGTGCATTTATCAACATTTTAAAGACTAAAGGGTTAATCAGTTATTTAAAGTGAATTGGTGATGGATTAATTACTCTAAGTGATTAGGTGACTTGAGGCTGCCTGAATTGACTTTAAATTAATTCTGTTTAGGATGGTCCCGTCAAAAACATCGAAGACTACTTAGCAACTGTGTACAGCATGCTTAGGTTTCAAGTTAAGGAAATGCAAATTTATTCATAAGGAGTAAAATTCTCAGACAAGACAACTTGTATGACTAAATGTTACAAAACAAATACATTTACAAAGGAGGCACATGTCAAGAGTGAAAGATATTCAACTGGTTTTCTATAAAATGCACAACAATCAATGCATACAGAAGAGAAGAGTTGAACTGCATAATTAAAAGCACTAGTGTGTGCAGGATGTAAGGTAGAAATAAATGTAATTTAATGAATTGACCAACCTCCATTTTATCCTCTCTGTCTTCACAAATAGGCATCCTCTTCCTCTTCTGCCCTCTGGTTCTCTGCGAAACATAAACATGTTTCATTTAACTAATGCTCATGGTCAATAAAAAATATATTTTTTATCTCAACCGCTTCTTAAGATTGGAGGAGTCATCCTAAACATTCTAAATATCAAGGCCTGACCCGATTACAATGAATATAATTTGGACCTGACCTGACTACAGTTCTGGGTAGGGCTGTTACTATTGATTACTTTGATAATTGATTCATCTTCTGATTATTTATATTATTAATTGAGTAATCAATATTTGTTTATGTATATACTCTGAATATGTGTCAATCAGTGTCTGTGTCTTGCTTCAAAAGAGACAAAAGGGAGAAATTAAAATAGCATTTTCCCAAGCCCAACAAATGACAATTTTAATACAAACCCCAATTCCAAAAAAACTGAGACATAAAAACTACATAAATACATACAATAAAAACAGAAAGCAGTGATTTGAAAATTATTTTACCTATACTTAATTGAAAACAAATACAGGATAAATAATGTTTAAACTGATCAACTTTATTGTTTTTTGTAAATATACACTCATTCTAAATTTGATGTATGCAACACATTACAAAAGAGTTGGAACAGGTGCCAGTTTACCACAGTCTTACATCACCTTTCCTTTTAACACCACCACTCTGCAATCGTTTGGGAGGACACCAATTGTAGTTTTGAAAGTGGAATTTTTTTCCCATTCTTGCTTGATGTAAGACCTCTGCTGCTCAACAGTCCTGGGTCTCCGCTGGTGCATTTTGCGCTTCATAACGTGCCACACATTTTCTTTGGGAGACAGGTATGGACTACAGGTTCTCTTTTACCTATTCTTAATTGAAAACAGTACAAATACAAGATAAATAATGTTTTGACTTATTAACTTTATTGTTTTTTGGAAATATACTCTCATTCTAAATTTGACGTATGCAACACATTAAAAAGAGTTGGGACAGGGGCATGTTTACCACAGTCATACATCACCTTTCCTTTTAACAACACCACTCCGCAATCGTTTGGGAGCACACAAATTGTTGTAGTTTTGAAAGTGGATTGTTTTCCCATTTCAGATGCACTCGAGCCCAGAGACGTTGCCAGCGTTTTGGATGTTGTTGATATATGGCTTCCTCTTTGAGTTGTACAGTCTTAACTTGCATTTGTAGATGCAGCGACAAACTGTTTACTGACAACAGTTTTCCCAAAGTATTCCCGAGCCCATGTGGTGACATTCATCACATAAGCATGCCGGTTTTTACTGTAGTGCCGTCTGAGGGCTGGAAGATCATGGGCATTCAGTTGTGGTTTTGGGCCTTGACCTTTAAGCGGAGATTTCTCCGGATTCTCTTAGACTTTTAATAATATTACGGAATGTAGATTGTGAAATCCCAAAATTCCTTGCAATCATGCGTAGAGAAACGTTCTTCTTTAACTGTTGGCATATTTGCTCACGCAGGTTTATGCAATTTGGCGAACCACAAACTTGTTAACGACCAAGCCTTTCATGGATGCTCATCTTATACCCAATCATGATTGCATCACCTGTTACCTATGAACCTGTTTACATGTGGAATGTTTTTTGAACAATCCTCAACATTTCCAGTCTTACATTGCCCCTGTTCCATCATTTTTTGGAACGTATTCCAGGCATCAAATTTAGAATGAGTGTATATTTACAAAAAAAAAAAAAAGTTGATAAGTTAAAACATTATCTTGTATTTGTGCTGTTTTCAATCAAGTTAAGGTAAAAGTGAATTTTCAGATCATTGCTTTCTGTTTTTTATTTACATTTTAAATGGACTGTACTTATTTAGTGCTTTTCCCCAAAGCGCTTTACAAAGACCTCACATTCACCCATTCATACACTGATAGCAGGGGCATACCATGCAAGGGGTCAACCTGCACATTAGGAGCACATCAGGAGTTGTGCTGTTATGAAATTTAAGCTCCCTTCTGGGGTGTCGACACACAACTGCATTATCTTTTGACTTTTATTCCAAAAGTTCCCCTACAACCAATGCTGACTGTTTTTCTTCTTCTTGGTTGTTTGCTTGGCAAGCAACATTATAGTGCTTTAACTATATAACTAACTAACCAATATTGCCAAATAATTACTTTTTTTTTTTTTTTTTTTTTTTCAATTTGATAG
>OMOW01109448.1:0-14821 GCA_900312555.1 Lamprogrammus exutus
TATCATTGTGTAGACGTTTGTGCTTCTCCTACAGGTCTGTAGGTCTTTGAATGGACCCTTATGGATCCATGAACACGTGTTAAAGCCCTGTATGTTGTCATGGATCTCTATCCTATAGTAACTTCCGGGTGCCTTCTCACATCGGTCGGCAGCTCGTGCGATGTCGCCACCGTAACGTGAAGTCGCTGAGAGAACGTTGTGGAGATATACATGCAGGGCGTCGTGAGGACAAACAGTAGAAGAAGAAAATAGATGTTACAAGGCGTTAGCGTCATTATAGCGTAACGCAGTTCTGTTTGTGAATCCAGCAGATACGTTGAGCTTTTATTGTGGAGGGCATAACTTCTATCTTTGTGCTGTAGAAGAAGGAACAACATGGATCCAATTCCATTCAATTTTTACCAATATCCTCACATATCTTCTTTATAAAGTGCTGTTTGATTTCAGTTTAGCGAGGAGCCATGTTGTAATGCAGGTTCTTTGACTTCTACAGGTCCAGCAAAGATTAGAGAGGAGAAAGCTGAGTCGCCGGAGACTAAAGGTACGATTCCAATCGCCCTGCTGAGGATTTGTGTCATCTTATGAAGGTTTCATAGCCGTCTGTAGGCTCCCACAGATTGTGTGATTATAGCGATCTCATTAGTTCGTCAAGTCTCAATGGTTAATGGCGAGATAGTTAATAGCACAAAGCTAAATGTTAATCTACGAGATTTTGGTTGATTTCAGCTGTAAATTTCTGACACTGTCGACAAAAGATGTGGATGAAATGGTACCAGACCACATTTGGTCGCAGCTTGAGCTCGTTTCCTTCCTCGCTTTGTTTTTGCGACGTATCAGCCCGTAATGTTGTTTGTCGCCTGCAGCTGTGATCGTAAAGATAACATTTCTGCATGGAAATGAGTGTCAGTTCCCTGTGTTGATGTACATACTCTGTTCTCCAGCCATGCTTGACTTAGTTCCTCAGTGACATTCAATTCTGCATCAAGGAACAGGAAGTTTTATTTTGAAGTCATCAGAGGACACATTTATAAACCAAAAGAAGAACTCTCACCCCACCATAGCTTCCTGTGGACCAGCCTGCTGCTTTTTACATACTGAACCTTTACATTATTTACATTATTTCACTGAATAGTCAGTCCCTTACTGTTGGTACCCCGAGTGTGACCGGAGCAGCTTAAAGTGAATGCTCAAGGGCACAACAGCGGCTGGTGCCGAGTGAGTCAGTCAGCGATCTGCTTTACATACTTATCTCTCGATTCTCACTCAGTCTATTTAAAGTTCCTTGTTTAACAGGTTCAACGGTGGGACTCATGCAGACACACATGCAGGACTCTTATTGATGCTCATACTTGACATAAGAGCTTGATGGTCCTAATTACTCAGACTGAACTTCTAACGTAGTGCCTGTGTTACTCATGAACAAACTTCACTCAGCTTTCTGCTCTGTGTGTCAGCGAGCACCCAGCAGGCAGCACTGCAGTCTCTCTGGAAGAAGCATAAACTGCTTGTTGGCTGATTGATAATCAGCTGCAGCCATGGCAGCTACACACAGCTGCATCAGATTGCCAGCTAGACTGCAGCACCATGTGCCATATTGTCTACTATCCAAACAGACACTCCAACCCCCCCCACTATCACAGCTTGGTTTTTACTTCTAATTCTGCAATATAATAAAATAAGATATTCTCAATTCCAAAAATATCTTAATGAAAAATAAAATAAAACATGACATCTAGAAAATGATCAGAATCACAAAAAAAACTGTTGAAATGTTTTGATTCTAGACAATTCCTACATTTTCGATTGTCCTGTGATTTATTCCTTCACACTCCCGCTGTAAACAACAACAAAGACAGTGCTTTGATCTCTTGTTTCTCAGGAGGTGATACAGGATCAGAGCAGTTTCCAGCAGAAACTGGCCCCTCCACACCTCCACAGAGAATCCTACATCTCCATCCCTCCGTCCAGTTCATCGCCATCCCAGACTCTCCAGGATATCAGGTTGTTCCGACGCTGAAGCTGTCTCCTCTCTCTCACCCGGTCATCGGGCTCCCACTGCCCAGTACAGCTGCTACACCTACCTTCTATGTGCAGTATCTACACAACATTCTTGTTCCTGATACAGTTCCTACGCCCTCGCCACCATGCAGACGCCAAGTGCCAACTCTCTCCCCAGGTGAGTGAGTGCGTTTAACTCGTCCAGTGCTCAAACCATGAGTCATGGAGGGAAAGAAAGGAAGAATTAGAGTGAAAATCAGGGGTTTTACAGTCAGGAAAGTCTTGTAAAAGTCAGCCCTGGAGCTGTTTATCCCAAAGGTTTTGGGAGAAGTCAAGCAAACGTTTGCCAATGAAAATCGTGCTGGAACGTGAGAAATGAAAGCAATGAAGATATTTTTATTTCTCTCTCACCAGACAGTGACGGTTGCTTGGAGATGTTTTCAGGCACTTATCAATTTTGCCAGACTACAGCTTGCTGGCAGCGTCTCGCTCCAGTCATCATCACAAAGCAAACAGATAAATCAAAAAAAAAAATCATGAAAAAGCTTTGGAATTTAAGAGATAAGTGTAGAAACCCTGGACAATTCCAAATGTTTCCTCTGAATGGATAAATGTCTCACAAACAGGAAATACTTAAGTAAAGTACCAGAACCTCAGTTTGTAATTAAATACCGTACTAGAGTTAAATGTACTCAATTTCGCCTGTCCTGCTGTGTTTTTAGTGGACTGTGCCGTGGCTCCGGTCCACATGGGATCATCTCCTCCAGGATCTCTGTCAGACTCTGCCAGTAGAGCTCTGTCTCCCCCCTCTGCCTCCCTCTTCCCCCCCAGTAATGGTGAGTATCACCATCTCGTCTCACGCCTCTTTCCCACTGAGGGTAAATAACCTACGCATCACATTCACATACGTTTACTTGCAATTATTTCTACAATTAAGGCAAGAATGCACATAAGACGTATACATGGACGGAATTAATACGGATTTGTGGTTTGCCAAATAAGAGCGGGAACATTAGCGTAGCCAGAAACTAGACTTTTGGTGAGCCACAGGGTGTGCAGCTGAAGCCCAACAGTGTGATTAGTACCTATATGTATAAGCCCTATGACCACGCCACTATTACCAACAACACAAACAAGTAACCTATTGCTGCAAATATCCTACAGCAATGTGCTGGGTCACAAATAAAGCAACATGACATCATACTGATACCATACTTCATTGCTGGAATAACCTACAGTAGGTCTACAGTTGACATAAAGAACTTACCAATGTATGTGCGATGTGTGACGGAGCAAGACGCCTTTGACTAAGCAGCAAAACTTTACTGGCTTGTCTGAGATGCCCCCAGTCTCTGAACCCCACTTTACTTTAGTGCCGACAAGGTTGACAAAAATGTGTCTATATTCAAGACAAACATACCTCAAGCTAAAAACAAAAGACCCCCTTTCATTTATTTTGTAGAATTATGGAAAAAAATACATCAATTATGTTACATTATAATATAAATTATAGTTTGTCAAAATCTTAAAAATTCTGAAATTAAAGTATGTTAAAAAAAATCAATAACTTTCTAAACCCAATGATGATGTAGATGAAAAATAATTAAGTGAAGATATATTTCCAGAATTTCTTCCTCACATAATATTGTAGAATCAAGCCCAAAGTAATAAATTGGCAGGTTTATCAGAAGTGTGCATAATTTCACATGCAATTATTCTGTTGTCTTGCCTAGTGAAGATTTTTTTCCCGGTGTAGCATTTTAAGTGGCAAATGAAGGATAAATTGAAAAGTGAAACATCAAAAATGACTGGAGAGAGTTCATCGTATCACAAACCCGTTGTGTTTCAGAGTTGTCCCCTTGTAAGGAGTCACCTCCCCCTCAGTCTCCCACCGTCCTGGATGTTCCACGTAAGTTAACATAACTTAAGTCATCTCTTTGCCATGGTTTCATCATCATGACTTTGTTTTAAATTTCTCGTTAAGTAGAGATTCCACTTTGTATAAGAACAAGCTCCTGTTCCATCGTCCGTTTCCTGTTTGGGTTTTTCAGCGAGTGTGAAGGAATACATCCAGGAAGCCAAAGCCCACACGAGTCAAACTTGGCAGGAAATGGAGGCCGGCTTGAGCCTGACCTCTCATTATGTGGATGTTGAGTTGGTGCAGAGAGAGATCCTTCGATCCGGGAAGAACACCAACAAATGTCTGGACAAGGAGCTGAGCATCATGGGAGTTACAGACCGGAAAAACAACTCAGTGGGGCGTAGTCAGGTATGACTTACACTCTAATTCCTCCTGTTAACTGTGCCATAACAGCAATCTTAGAAGTTCATTGCTTGTATACGACATACTACTACGTGCTAATACTTAAACTGCTCTGCTATGTCTCAGCTAAATGATTCCACGCTCGGCCCTTTTGTGGATTTATCATGGTGACATCATACAAACAGGGCTTTTACTGCCACAGTTGCACTAGATTAGCCTCTTTAGCACAATTGTTATTATTAAAAGTAATTTTCCGTTCTGTCTCCATTTTTGGGTTAAATGTTTTTCTTCATTGTCCAGTACAGCTCGCCCTGAGTACCGTTACTTAGAGTAATCGCTGTTTTTTCTGAATGAGTAATTGAAAATCCAGATCAGGACACCGAGGTGCAGCCGGTCTGCTGTCGCTTCCACTTCTGCTGAGACAAATTAGCCCATTGCTGTTACTCTTGGCCTGCCTAGCTTCTCTGTAGCTCCGTAAACAATGGCAGCAGAGTCTAACCTACGAGCTACATTGTAGCAACCTATCTGGAGTTCAACTTAAATTGCACATTTCCATTAATCGTGAAATGCGACATTGTAAATTGTGAATAGCGAACACTCCAGAATGAACAGACTGTTATCAAGTTGAGCAGTCATGATTAAGAAAATAATTTATCGAGGAATCCTGCAATTGACCAATCAGAATTCTGCATTATCTAGAGCCGTATAATAATAAATATATTCACTGTCATTGTTATAAAAATGTCTCCATTCTTATCAAAAAATGTAAAAAGTAGAATTAAAACATGGTAGTATCGCCCGACCCTGACTAGCGCTGTAGTCGTGTCACGTGACATTGTGATACAGGTGGAAATGGTGTGTTGTCATCTCTGCGTTTAACCTTTTCTCCTCAGATCTTTGAAGGCTCAGCCGGAACCAAATCCAAACATTACATCCTGTTACTCGGCAACGCTGGAATGGGAAAGACAACTCTGATCAGGAAGCTGTGCCTCGACTGGTCCAAGGACGGCTTCCCTCAGTTTGACTTTGTCTTTTCATTGGACGGTAAATCCCTCAGCTTAACAGAGCCCGCCTACAGCCTTCAGACCCTCCTGCTCAACCACTCCTCCCTCGCCTCGCCCTGCCTGGACCCCGGGGCAGTGTTTGCTCAAATCCTCGCAGCCCCTAAGCGTGTCTTAATCATTTTCGATGGGTTCGAAGAGCTGCGAGACTATGAGATCCTACTCCAGCCCCAAGAGAAAGACTTGGCAGCATCACTCCTGAAGGACAGTAAGGCGCTGACCTACACAGTAAGACAGTTATACTCTGCCGTCCTCCAAAGGCTCCTCCTTCCAGGCTGCACCCTGCTGATCTCTACACGACCAAGAGGCTCTGCCAACCAGCTGTTGCGGCGGGTGGACAGCATTTTGGAAGTCCATGGCTTTGCCCACACAGATGTAGAGACCTATCTGTCCCAGTATTTCACAGATCCCGCCCTCTTGACTCCCATCGTGGACCGCTTAAAGAACTGCAGCTATTTGCTTCGGCTCTGCTGGAACCCTGGTCTCTGTCAGCTGGTGTGCAAAGTTGCAGAGCAGTCCAAAAATTCAGACATCCTTCCCAGAACTCTGACTGGGCTCTGCCATCAACTGCTTCATCTGAAACTGGAAGGGGAGCGTAGGAGCGGGCACTCAGCCAAAGAAGCCCAACCATCACAAGTGAAGTGTGAAGTGAAGCGTGATGCAAACACTCCGAAAAAGACCAAAATGCAGATTCGCACTCGCTCTCAAAGATTGAGGGGAGCGAAAGGACAGACGACAAAAGAGGTGGAAGAGGAGGCTGGGGAGGAGGGGAAGGGTGAACGAGGTGACTTATATACAGCAGGGGAGAGAGAGTTGCTGTTCCAGCTGAGCTCTTTGGCATGGGAGGGGGTCAAAGGTAACACCTCTATCCTCCCCAGGGGACGAAGCACATCTGCCAAACTGACGGAGTTCGGCCTCAGGACGGGGATCTTCCTCTCTCATCACCTGAGGACGAGGCAGGACGTCTCAGCTGGAGAGAGAGAGGGAGGAGAGTTTGTGAAGAAAGTGGGAAGAGGAGAAACCGGTGATGGTGACATCCTGCTGTGGTCCAACCCCTTCCTTCAGAGTTACCTGGCAGGGGTCCACCTGTCTCTGTCAAGGTAAAACTAAACAACTCAGTTCTGTTTTTAACTTTCAGCTGCATCAAGATAAACATAAGCTCCTCTCACACATGAACTCGGAGCAGGAAGAATTCCTGCAATTGTCGTCCTCAGACCCTCGAAACATCCCCAGATAGACTCATGAGAACAGAGGGCCGGGACGTTTGAGGACGAGCGAGTCTGTGTGGCGATGATGTATTTGTCTTGCAACTTTCCAGAAGAAACTACATGTTATTGGAAATTAGACTGATTCTGAGATCAGGAAGCCTCTTTTCATTTTCAGGTAGTGGACGAAGTAATCCATCACATCAAAGGAACGGTCAGAGATTCCCTCGTTTACAAAGCTAAGCAGCATACTTTCTGCCTCACGTTCGGCTTTATTCTTCTTCTACTTTGTTCTCTACCTGTTGGCAGTTGGCAAAGCAGCTTTTGCATTGTCCTCACCCACTGGTTTTTGAGGGAGGATCACACCTGCCTGACAGCGAATTTCAGGTTTAAGTGAGAACGCGGTTATCGCGACTGATGTCCTGCAATTGGCTTCAAGTGTCAAAGAGGAAGGGGAACATTCCTGATAGGCCTGCTGTAGGTTGTCCTGGCATACATTTGTGAAAGGGGCTTTAGGCTACTTGATGCTCAAATACCATTTTCTTTGATCAGGCACATATCTGATATTTGTGTTTAGACATTAAACACCCAGCAAATTCTGCATCCGTTGACTTGAGACTTTGGCTTCCATTTTTACTGGCAAAAAAAGTTGTTTTTCGCTTCACTTGTTTGCATCATTCACAAGGGTGTCGCATTTATGATGGACTGGAATGGCGAGGAATTCCAAATCTGCAGGTTTGCACTCACATTAGCATTTATTTCCTCACACAGTATGAATGTTGCCCAAACAGGTTATTTGTTAATATTTGAGATGATTTAGATTATGAAAGATGTTATGCCTCTCCGCTGCGTTTGTCTTCTCTCTTTCACTTCCTCTCTCACCCTTCACTTCTGTTTCTCTTTGTGTCTCTCCAGGATTGTGTCGGACCGTATTTACGTGCAGACCCTCCCTTTCCAGTCAGGCCCAAAGGCACGCCGTCGGCCTCAAAGGGAGGAGCAGGAGCTCTCTCACAGATTTGCACTCGGCCTCCTTTTCCACGCTGGCACGGAGCTGCAGGAAGGTCGCCTGCATGCAGACGCAGCCTCCAGGAATGCGGTGGCACACAAGCAGGGTTTAGTCACAAAACACCTGGAGGCACTTTCGTATAGTGACCTGAGCCCCGCCCAGATCCTGGAGGCGTGTCACTACGTTCACGAGGCGAGTGTCACGCCATTGGCTGGTCACCTGGCGACGAACATTCCAGAAGACCTAACATTTCGAGGCATTCCTCTCAGCACTGCGGACGTGTTTGTAGTGCAGAAGGTTTTAGAACGAGGTGGAGCCGAAGGTCGAAGGTTCTGCTTGGACCTGGAGGATTCTGGGATACAAATCTGTGGACTCAAAGCTCTGGTGGGGCTCAGCAACATCGACACGTACAGGTACAGGTTCTCTCAGTAAAATGGTCGAAGGCTCCACGTAAACATTTCAGGTTTTTAAAATTCATCAGGATATTGATAAATCCAATGTGAAACGCTCTGATCCTTTGGGTGTCTCCCAGGGCGTGCATTGTTGATGTCATCACCCTGTGGGAGGAGCTTGAGCAGAGCAGTGATGAAGGCCCCCTGAAGGGGGCGGTGTCCAAGTTTAAGATCAACCCTCTGAAAGCCACGCAGGTGCGTCACATAGAGCACCTGGCTAAGCTGGTGAACATACACACACACAGGAGACTGTCGGACAGGTAAGGCACCATACACACAAACACACATGCACACACACACTCACTCACATATGGCTGTTTGATTATGTGCGTGTGGTGCGTTCTCTTCCAGCCAATCAGATTCCATCTTGGCTGAGGGAGTGCCAGCTGTCAGAGAGCTTCACAAGCTGGAGTTTGAGTGAGTGACTTCAAACTGATTCATGACACAGTGCTGTGACGATGATGATGATGATGATGATGGTGATGGTTAGTGTTGTAGGTTGCCTGGTCTACACAACCTACTACACTTAGAGTCTTTCAACTCAACGATAGTGATGGTAGTGGAGATACTGATGGTAATGATGGTGATTGTGATGATGATGATGATGATGGTGGTGGTAATGATCGTGATTAATGTGATATGTGAGATAAATAGTGATTATGGTGGTGATGATAATGTTGACGCTGTAATGAATGTGATAAGTGTGGATGATGATGATGGTGATGATGGTAACAGTGGTAATGTGATAATAGAAATGATGATGATGATGATGACGGTGATTGCAGCAATGGTAATATGATGATGATGGTGGTGGTGGTGGGAACGATTGTGATGATGATGATACCAATGATGATGATGATGCTAATGATGATGATACAGGCATGTTTACACGATGATTGTGATTGTAGCAATGGTAATATGACCACGATGATGATGATGGTGGTGGTGGTAATGGTAACAGTGGTAATGTGATATTAGAAATGATGATGATGATGGTGATTAAAGCAATGGTAATATGATGATGATGATGATGGTGGTGGTGGGAATGATTGTGATGATGATGATGCTAATGATGATAAAGGCATGTTTACATGATGATTGTGATTGTAGCAATGGTAATATGATGATGATGATGGAGGTGGTGGTAATGATGATGATGATGATGATGATGATGATGAAGGCACGTTTACACACAGACTCGGTCCAGACGTCGGTCCTCTGGCTCTTCCTAAGCTGTGGGAGCTCCTGCCTGGTCTACACAACCTACAACACTTGGAGTCAGTACACACACATTTACATCTCATACACACACACACACACACTCATTTCCCCATGTCTTTGTAATGTCTAACAGTCTGTCTGCCTGTCTGTCTCCCTGTCCTCCAGTCTAGAGAACAGTAAGATCGGAGACGGAGGAGCAGAGTCTTTGGCGGACGCCTTGGTGTCGCTGCGTTCTCTGGAAATACTCAAGTGAGTCCAACACGTTGAGCTCTTCATCTTCATCTTATCGCACAAACCAGGACAGAACCCAGCGTAGCACTTCTGTTTACATTTACCTCAACATTTCTATTGCATTATTCTTGTTACGTCAAATCTATATTTCACATTGTTAAAAGCCACTTAAACTGTGTTTTTAGTGCTGCTTTGTTTCAGGGTTTTCAGTACAGAAATAGTTCAATCGTGACTTATTGATCGTGAGTAAAAACCAGTAGACGCTACCATAGTTACAGACCATAGCGCGAGCTCGTTATCTGTCTGTAATGAAGCGGAGTGATAAATCCATAGGTTGGGCTCTGGTTGGAATATTTGCCTCTAATGCTACATTTACATGCAACTGACCCAATTCTGATGTTTATGCACACATGTGACACATATTGATACGTGATGTACACATGTAAACGGTAAAGATTCTCAGATTCTCGGATATACTGTACGCAAAAAAAACCTGAATTGGGCATGGAGGCCTGTAGTGTGGATGTGGCGTTAAACTCGCTTAGCGTTGAGTCTGAACACGCCCTGACTGTTTCCTTACGACCTTTGCGCTCAGTGTGCGATGAGCTCTCTGCTTCTGGTTTCTAGTCTGTCACAGAACTGCATAGGAGATGACGGCGTGAAGAAACTGGCGTCCACACTGAGGACTCTGCCTCGTCTTCACTGTCTCAGGTACACACACACACAAACACACACACACTCACAACACGTAGCAATAATCACACTGAAATGTATCTATAAGCACCTTTCAGGACACCCGAGGACACTCTACATTCAAAAACAACCTGACCGTGAGACAATTGTAATCAAAAATCATCAAAGGAAACGAGTCAAAGTAAAAAAGTGAAGGACTTTGCACAGTTTTGTAGAAATTGGCTCGTTTTGTCACGTGACATCATCGTTTGAAAGTTTGACATCCCATAAGATCGACATCCCTCTGCACAGCTTAATTTACATCATTTTTGTGGTTGTAAATGATTTGATGGATGCATGGATCGATGAGTCAATGGATGGATGGATGGGAGGATGAATGGATGGATGGAAGGATGGCTGGATGGATTGATGGATTGATGGATGAGTGGATGGCTGGATGGATTGATGGATGAGTGGATGGCTGGATGGATGAGTGGATGAATGTATAGATAGATGGAAGGAAGGATGAATGGATTAATGGATGTATAGATGGATGAATGGATTAGTGAATGGATGTGTGGATGGAGGAATGGATGGATGGATTGATGGATGAGTGGATGGATATATAGATGGATGAGTGGATGGGATGGAAGGATGGATGGATTGATGAATGTCCCTTTCCTGCCCCTCCCTCTGTGTTTTTCAGTCTCTACAGTAATGTGATTTGTGATGAAGGAGCAGAGAGTTTGGCTGCTGTCCTTCCTCACGTCGCGTCTCTCACTGAGCTGGAGTGAGCACACACACACACACACTGAAAAAGTCTGATCACTTTGTTTTTCTGCATTGATTACTAATAAAAATGTGATCAACAGTGTGAAGTATAACAAGCTGACGGATGTCGGAGCCCAAAGTTTAGGAGTCAGTCTGAGTAAATGTCCACGGATGAAGAGTCTGAGGTGAGTGAGTGAGTGAGTGAGTGTGTGTGTGTGTGTGGTTATCCGGTTGTCTCCTCTGCTTTTTGGTTTTATTTCATTTAATATCTCTCTCACATCTATCTCCCTGTCTAATCTCCACTGACCTGTGATGTTACGTTTCATATTTCCTCATCTCACTTTAATGTCCTCATTTTAATCTCATATCATTTTTCATCTCTTATCTCATTTACCCTCTCATGTAATTTCATTTGATTTGATATCCTGTCTCATCTCATTTTCATGTAATCTCATTTTATATCTCAACTCATCTTCAAGTCACTTTTAATCTCATCTCTAAACCTCTTTTTAAAAATTAAATTAAATCTGATCCCATTTTCCATCTCATGTCATTGTTCATCTCATCTGTTCCCATCCCATTTTTCATCTAATCTCATTTTCCATGTCAGCTCGTTGTTTTAATCTCATTTAATTTGCCGTCTCATCTCATGTTTGTTTTTCATCTCGTCTCCTCTCAGGATGTGGAATCAGTGTATTCCATGCAGAGTGTTTGAGAGGCTTCAGCAGCAGGATCACCGCATCCTCTGGCACTAGAGAACCACCAAACCTCTGAGCCTCAGAACAACATGGATCCTCTCATGCATCTCATACTTTCTTATCTGCACTACACAAAGAAACATAATCACAGTTACAAACTACATTTTGGTCCATGGAATGGTAGAGAAACGCACTAGAATCAGCTGATCGCGCCCCGTCAGGTCAATGAGGGAATCATTCATTTCTCAGCACTGTCCACTCTTGCACAGTGTGTGTGTGTGTGTGTGATCACATGATCCATGCTCAGGTCGCAGGTATTTGCACTATGATTCACGTTTGCACTGTTGCTGTGTTGATGTTGGCTTGTTTTGATGTGTGACGCCATTGTTCAAACGCTTCACTGTGCTTTTCTTACGTTTTTGTTGCTGTAAATTATTAGTTGCTTTTTTTTTTTAAATTTTGTTATCCAATGCTTTTGTGTAAATAAAAGCTTTTTGCGTTGAAAGCATTCCGCGCTTCTCTCTGTGAGTTGATTTGGCTGCATCGTGTGTCATGTTCAGATTTGGTTCGATGGTATCTGCGGGGATGTGACGTGATCTGTTTATCGCCGGGCTAAATAAACCATTTTCCACTTCCTTTCCTGCTGGTTTCTGTTCTGCATTTTACTGAACATCGAGACCTTTACTCTTAACTTTAAGCGACAGTCACAACGCCAAAATGCTGTCGACTGAACAGTTATTGCAGAGTTCCTCATTCATGGGAAAATTGGGGAAAATGTATTAAAGTGACATCGTGAAAATATTACTTGTGATGGCCTCACGTGTCCCAAAAGAACATTTGCCTCTTTCTGATATTTTACTTATTTTCATTACAGATAAGTAAAGGATAAACAACTGGCCTCTCGTATGGTGGTATGAGCAGTTCGTATAAGGTGTCGTATATGATCAAATCTAATGATAAATTCAAAGGAAAAAACGTGATTCAAGACGGCCCACTGGACATTTTCTGACAAACCTGTAAACAACACAAAACTGGGTCACGTGACAGTCAAGAGGAGGAAATAGCAGAAGTGTAGAATATTCGTTCCTTTAAATGTGTTCTTATTCTTATCAGTGGCATTAAAGCACACTGTAGGGCAAAGTAGTACACTGTCGCTCTCTAGTGGACAAGGCAGTAACAACAGAAAAAGGGTGTAAATAAAACAAAGATAGACTAACATGTAAACATAAATTGAAGCCCTAAATAAATGTCTTCCGTCAAACTGCTGTCGTGTAAGAATCACTTATGGAGATGTTTGGAGAGTCAAAAGTGGGTCAGGAATCTTTAGATCTTTTATATACATTTTTGAGAGTTTTAAGTCTTGGTCAGGCTCTTTTTTGTGAAGGTTTTGGAATGATCTAACGTAGATAATCTGTGTCTCGTTAGCTCTGACTTTACGAGGTTTAAGTTGCAATTTTCAGATGAATAAAGGAGAAAAGCAGTGCGAGAAACGTTGCCCACTGGAGTCTCAGCTTTGCCTTATTTTGGACAGTGAAAATGTCTGCTGGGACAGGCGTCACATGTATGGAGTCGCTTACATATACGTACGGTACGTAGCCTCACTGCTCACAGGGTTTGTGCAGTAAAACTGTTTTATAGTTTCACACACACACACGTGGTTCATTTGACCATATGTGTGCAGGTCTACAGGGATGAAATGCTGCCACTTGTTGGACATATTGAATTACTGGTTATGGTTGATTAGTTTAACATTGTCAGCAGTGAAATATCTGAATCCTCGTTCAGACAAAACAGCAAATACTTCAAATGTACTCGGGGACGTAGTTTTGACATATTTTCAAACATTATGAAATGTCTTATGTTGTTTTTGTACTAATGATAAAAAGCAATTTAATTCCCACATCATTTGAATCCAGTTTATTATTGCTGCCAAGAATATACACGTGTGTGTTATGAGCTGGGTCATTGTCCTAACAAATCTACTCTAAACAGGCAAAAGAAAAAGTCAATAAAGGTGCCGTGAACACACAAACACATCGCAAGCTGATTTAAAAAACAAACAAAACAGAAACGAGTTTTGTCACTGCGTCTCCACAAAAACGTGATGAACGTGGCAAAAACGCGGAGGTGCCAACGAAAAACATTTGGCCGACGCTGATCAGTTTGTTTTTTTTAGAGCTAATCGATGTTAACACGTTTTAATTGTGCCAGAGGTCAATTTGCATAAGACGGCGCTCTTCTGACGCGGGTCAACAGAAATCGTGTCAGAGAGACGAGCGTTCCTTGACGCCGTGGTGCGTTCTGCTGGGCGTGGACAGTGAGGCTCCAGCACAGTAAAGTCTGGCTTTCCAACCGTTTCACAGCCTGGGTTTGAGTCTCGTCAGGGGCTCAGAGATCCTAACGGTGCTCCTGAAAGTGTTCACATCCCTGCTTCAGCCATGTCGTATAAAGAGGACATATGATGCTTTACCTTATGTACTCATGTTTACAGTCAAATATTAAGATGAAGGGCGTGCGATTATTATTTTAAATAAGATGATTTTCTCTCAATCTCCATAAAACAAAAGCTGTTTTCTCTAAATAACAGAATAATCTTCTCAAGATCTCCAGAAAATGAAACTTTCCTGAAGATATGCAGATATTGCAGCCAAAGCTTAATCATTTCTGGAATTCTCATTATTTAGCAATGGCAGAAGAGCGGGAATACATCGATCAGCTCGATCAATCAAGGCCTGACGCAGGCTCAAATAGCTTTATGCTTTGATATAGAAAATATATACATTGGTGTGCGTCACCTAAGAAGCCATTTTCTCCAGATCTTGAGAAATGAAATGTATATTTGTGAGATAACAGAATAATTCAGTTGAGAGAATGAGAACATCGCACGTCCTCTCTCAGCTTCTGTATGATGTAGTAGGAGTTGGCGTCTATAGGAGTGAAACCCCATAGGTCCTGAACTGCCCTCAAAGCTTGGTTTTGATTGGTCCTGCACTTCTGTAACACGCTGACTTCGCCATGTGACACCGCCTACACACCTGGTTAGACACGCCCACCACATACGAGGTTACCGGCGTCCAGGTTTCGTAGTCTGCGGGTGTCGCCAGCGCAGGTCTGAGGCAGCTGACCAATCAAAACAGAGTTAGCCTCTCTTATTTTTCCCACCTACATTCCGACAAGGCGGCGGCGGCAGCGGCTAGTCCAGAAGGTTGCTGTCAACACGGAGGAACCGAATACTCAAAAGTC
>OMOW01109449.1:0-13281 GCA_900312555.1 Lamprogrammus exutus
ACTCAGTATACAGTTTATGGTGATTACTTTGACTGAGGTGTTCTGCCTCTAACGTTGAAATGAGTGATGTGTAAAAAAACAACAGCAACAATGTTTACTCAGCACTTATACATGGATATTACTTTGACTGAGGTATTCTGCTTTTATAAATATTAAATTGTTATATGTAAAATAATTTTATGGATGTTAGGCTGTTCTGTTCTTTTGTGCTGTCGTTATACCTGTGTTTGGATACGCATACTAGACCACGCATGCGCCGTGTGCGCACGTTTTTTTATGCTTCAGTCACCTCCGGGGATAGTGGGGGTCGCAAATCTCTGGCACCATTATTTTGGGGGTCGCGGGCTGAAAAGTTTGGGAACCTCTGACCTAAAGGAACTAAAAGTTAATGTGAAATTTTAACCTTGACTTTCTCTCTTTGTACTTGAGCTGTAAATTGTCAACACAACCCTCCCACAGACCCCCCCACATGCATTGCCACAAATACACTGTAGGAGTGTAGACGGTGTGTACTTGCTGAAATTACAAAATGAGTATCGTAGGCCATCACATCATGAAATAAATGCACTCGGTCTATGGAGGACAATGTCAGCTGTCAGTTCATGTAAGTAAACACAAAATGTGAAAAATTGCTGCCGGTGGATAAAAGTTTTCATCACCACAGCAGCAATATTAAGAGCACATGAAGTGACGGCGCCCACAGCCGCATGGGAGGGGGGTGTATGTGCTGCCAGTCTCACAGCGCGTTCTCAGCTCGCCGCCTCCAGCCGTCACTCCTACCTGATGATGATAATAGACTGATGGCTATAAATATACGTGTTATCCCTTTATTAATCTTTATCCTTAAATGGCCTTTTAATGGATGCATATGGATAGAGGTTGTGTGTGCGTGCGTGTGTGCGTGCGTGCGTATGTCTGTGCATTTGTAGTCTTTAATTTGGTTTATTGTTATTTTTCTTGACTTCTCATATTGGAGGTGGTTGACTTTTACACAAAAATATTTTCCACCACTGATACTGTGATTAAATAATTTTTAAAGTTTAATTCATTGCCTCAAATCTGAGTGGAAGGAACATTTGTTTCACATGTAAAAGTGAAACTTAAAAAATTCGTAAAACTTAACTGACTTAACTTAACTTAACCCATAACTGAAACTGCATATGAGACTGATTGTGACCCACGACCTTTAACCTCAAAGCGTTAACCATGTGTCCATCTATGCTTGTGTTTGGTTGTTCAGAAAGCAGACGACCGTGAGAAGAGGCAGGAAGCTCACCGCTTCCATTTTGATGCCATGTGAAGGAAGAGAAACTGGGAGAATCCTGGGAGAATGTCACCTCACATCCTCCTCCTCATCCTCATCCTGCTCTTCATCCTATCCCCCTTTCTCCGACACACATACGAACACACACATTTCCACTCAGTTTCATTTTAAGGGCAATAAACGGATACTGATTTGCCCCAAGATGTTTCTTTTGATATTAGTCTGTCCTTGAGTCTGATCTGAAATATTTATGTTTCATTTCATTTATTCATCCCAGTGTTAGAACTACAGGAGCTGCTACAGGGCCATTGAGACATGAAGAGAGATCCTGGAGATCACACATGACTTTCAAGCAGGGATTTCGTTGTTTGATCATCAGCGCTGTTATTGGAATATTCTAACAAAATGGCCAAGTGAAATCTTAAATGCCCAATAAGTTGGTGTTTGTAATAGTCATCAAGTGTTGCGGTGTCAAATTTTTACTTGAAATCTGTGTGTGTGTGTGTGTGTGTGTATGTGTATGTGTTTTATTGTCTGTTGTCCTTGTTTGTCTTTGGGATGAAACCCTGTCCTTTTGACTGAGGAATTAAAAAGAAATCGTCACATTTTCCTACCAGTGAATTGAATCGGATGAGATCGATCTCTGCCTTGCAGCAGCAGCTGCTGCAAACATGCATCAAAATAATTTTGCGAAAACATTTTGCTGCCAGTCTAACAAAGTCTAACAGTCTTGAGCTCTGCTGCGGGAAATTTCAGTTGTTGGTGTCACCTGCGAGTGCCAAAAAGAGTTTATGCTGTCGCATCCTTTCACCAAATGGTCTGAACACTGGTTTGATTAATAAATAAGGCACAATACACTCCAGCTTCCTATGCGATGCAATGCGATTTATGTGTTTCTGTTTCAAAGTGATTGTGCTAAGTGCTCTGTTATGTTCAGATATTTATTTTACGAAAATGAGCTCTTGCCTTTCCAAGTGGTTTGCACTGTTTTAACTAATGATTGACTGGATTAATGTAATTTATTTTGCTTTGTTGACTTGCAAATGAATGTTCAAGCTACTAAATGTGTTTATTACTGACTTGTTTGGAGGTTGTGAATAAAAGTTGCTCCTGCTGAATTTGGCTCTGTGGATTATTTAGACTCTTGTGGGTTTGTTCTTAAGACAGCTAAGGATTTCACCTTTCAGTAAAGGCAACTATGTTCCCTCATTCATAAATACTTATTGCTTGTGCCTCACTGAAGTGTCAGGAGAGCTTTTGGTACGATGGATTTTACTTTCTTGGATGTTTTAAACTGTATTTTCCCCACATGTTGGTTATCAAGACATTCAGATAACGCCACTTAGTTGGTTAATCAATTTATTTAAACAGAAAGTTTTGATCTGTTCCCAAACATATTCTGCGCTCAAAAAAGCCTATTCCTCATGCGTCAGCCTTGGGGTTTTCCTTGTTATCTGGATGCTGTCTGCATTGTGATTGGTTTGGCGGAGGGGTGTGGTTAAGCGTTTGTTTGAGTCAGTGATACGGAGGTGGCTGTTAGCTGGACGGTAGTGAGAGCTGTATCTAATTAGCGATCAAGCACTCACCCATTTATGCTCTATTGCAGAAAGCTGAAGTGGATCCCACCTGATGCAGAGAGAGAGAGAGAGAATCTATAACGTCTGCTGTGCCTCATTCCTGTGTGTGTCTGCAGACCTGTGGCTCCTGTTAATTTAGAAATCCTCACACCATCCCTCCTCCTTGCTGCATGGATGATCATGCATTCATAAAATAACTAATAACTTTTATACTTGGGCTGTCACAGTCAGCGTTGTGGCAACAGGTACCTATTTACAGCAAGTTGTAACTAACAAATTTACTTTAAATTTAACTTAATGAATGAGAGCGAGTAGAGCATTTACAACTGACTGACATCAAACGTATGTGTTCAGGCAGATTTTGTTACGATCATAATGCATTCTCAGAGTATTTACACCTTGCATTAACATGTGACCTCATTATCCAGATAACGGGAATGCATGTTAATGCAAAGTGAAGTGTAAATAGGGCCGAAGAGTTAAAGCTGAAAGCAGCTAAAAGCTCTCTGGAGCTGCAGAGTTGGAGGTAATTTTCTGTGGGTTCATCAAGTGAATAAAGCTTCCACCTTACACAGTCATTTCATTCTGTGCTCATATAAAAAAGTTGAGTAAAAGGTGTAGATTTATGTCACACTCACCCAAACCCACAGCCATTGAATTATTAGCAGTAAATAACTACTGTGATCTACTTCTAATGAAACAAATACACACACATTAAGCCAACACAAACCCATAATTTACCATTTAGGAGGATTTTGCCAATGAAAGTCTTCAGCAAGAAGCTCTTATGCTTATTTAGCTTTGAAGCTAAATGGAAATTTAGTCAAAGTAATAGTTTTACATGCTCTTATTACCCAGATTGAGTGAATGAAGCAACAGTTCTGTTGGACCATTTGTGGACCCACTTGGGCCCATTATCCAACATTAAAGTGTTACTACGTCAATATTACTAAATTTAATGATTTTCGGGGAAATTACGTACAAACTAGGCCACTCAAGTGGTTTTTTCGTAGGTTGGAGCATTTTTGGCAGTATTTGCCATTCACGAGTGACTGTAGCAGAGCTGTAGTGTGTAGAATGGACCCATATGGAGCCACAGAACACAATCCATGGAACACGTTGAAAAGCCTCTAATAACTGCTCTAAATTAAGCTATAAGTTTAGTCAGATACAAATATGTTAATTGTTGCCTAAGAGAGTGTTCTCCTATAACAATTTAACTATAAACGTCTAGTTGTCATAGATTGCTATCCTTTAGTAACTTCTGGGTGCTGCTGTGGGTGATGTCGCCCCATAACGTCAAGCAGTTGAGAGAATTTTGTGAAGATATACATGCAGGGCATTAAATGGAAAAATAGATGATTTTACAAGGCGTTACCATCTTTAGAGCATAACACAGTGCTGTTTGGGTTACTTTTAGCTTTTATTGTTGCGTGCATAACCTGTTACAGAAATAACACGGGGTTCCAAAAGGTTCCATTCAAAGGCATATGAGTGAATGGCAGATATTACCAAAAATGCTCCAACTTAAAAAATAAAACATTGTTTTGATAAATGACAGTGAGATTTTGTCTCCAGCTAGACGCAGGAGTTCACCCTAACACACAGGCCCGATGGTCAGTGTGTATCAGCATGTGTTATGGAGAGAGAAACCCACAGGAGGAGGCGTGTGTTACAAACAGCATCAAGTGGTGCAGAGACAGAACACAACAGGAAATGTGCTGGTCTAGCCTTCGAAATAAAAGCACGACAACGTGATACACACAAATGACGCGCAATTCACCAAACCCAACAATCATCGATAAAACTGAAGCCCTGGTTAAACCTTTAATTCTCTAGAAATAAGTTTTATTTGGTTGGTTTTATTTGATCATGGACTTGGTTTACCAAACACACAGTTTGGAGAGAACTAGGAAGGCCTTAAGAAAGCAATATTTACATAAAAGGAATCAGGGTCTTGTTCAATTTTGAGGCATCAAATCTCACATCCATGCAGGACCAAGACCTCCTTCCAGTTTAATCATTGTCCTCTGAGCTGAGAGGAATTTTAGCAATCTGGACACACTACACACTATAGCTAACTGTTCTCACCTCATCAGATACTGTAGGTTACATATTTATCAAACAATTCAATAAAAACAAGAAAGATGAGTAGATGTGCACTGATGTTTGGGATTAAAAGGACACACTCTCACAATTAGCTGTATAAGAGCTAGCCTGTAATAACTTTTAACAAAACATCTTCCCTCAAAAACATTGAGGCTTTTTTTGTTAGTTGCAGCTTTCTGGTTATATTTGGAGTTCATTCACCAGGTCTGTAAGCCTTTGAATGGACCCTTATGGATCCCTGTGCTACTACTTCAATGGGGGTTATGAACACCACAATAAAAGCTAAATGTATATTCTGGATTCCCAAATAAAACTGTAGATGCATGCTAGATGATAATGCCTTGTGCAATCTATTTTCTTTGGGCACTACTTTTCCTTACAACTCCCTGCATGTACAGTATATCTCCATAACATTCTTTCAGCTACTTCACGTAAAAAAATCACGTTTCAGGGTTAAATGTCATAGGAAGACCCTCTCTAAGGCAACGTTAACATATTTGTATCTAACTAAACTTATAACTTCATGTAGACCTTTCAGAGGTTCCACGTGTTTAACACAGGGATCCACGGGGCTACATTCAAATTCGTACAGACCTGGTAAGTAAGTGGCAATAATCTCCAGAATGCTCCACTTTACTTATAAAAATTTCAATGACCTAATTTGCGTGTATGACGTGACAATCGTCTTGAGTATGGCGTTTATTTATCACCTGCAAGAATAAGGTTTTATTTTGAAAGCACACACCAGAAACGTGATCTCTTCATTATGTCTGGCTTGTCAGTGAGGATGAAAAGCGCTCATTGATGCAAGCAGCGCCTACAGTTTAAGTCAGCCTCCTTTAGGAGCGTTTCTTAGTTCAGACACGGACGGAGAGCTGACAGAGGTGGACTCCCCTCCTCCTCCTCCTTTTCTTCCACCTCTACTGTATCTCTCTCTGTGTGTGTGTGTGTGTGTGTGTCTCTCTCTCGCTCTCTCCCTCCTTAATCCCTCCTTATGCGTCTTTTGGATACCTACCTCTCCTAGAGCGCGTCGGTCTGCCTGGACCAGTCCATCTCCGCACGTTATTTCCAGTGTAAACCCACTGGAAGCTGGTTTCTACAGTCCTAATGATGCCTGGCTGAACGGCTTGCGGTGCTCATCTGCCAGTCAAACACGGGATCGCCGACTGAAGAGCTTGGTGCCGCTGCTTCTTGGAGCTTTGGCTCTGCGTAATGGATTTGCGGCTGTTGGAGGGAAGTTGGATTTTGTGAACACCCACCGGGACCCCTAAAATGGACAGAATAGGAGGACGTCTTTAGAAAGGTGCATTTGGGTTGGAATCACACTGGGAGAGGAGATGCACAGAGGTGAGTCTTGCGTTATCCGAGCAGCTGTGGTGCGCGTTTTGGTCCGGTGCCGTGGGCAGAAAGAACCAAGCCTTTATTTTAAGCCTGGATACATGACTTTATCTTTGTATCGCGTCTCTTCTCCATTCGGGGCGTTTTATTGGCAGGATATGGGAATTCTACACATTTCCAAAATTAACAGACCTGCAGATTATCTTCAATCTTCCCTATTCATCCATTCATTCTTTATTCGTGATAATCAACACAATCTACCGGCATATCGATGCAAACTGACTCTCTCTCTCTCTGTCCTTCTGTCTCCTTTTGTCATAGCAACTTGTCTTATTGTAGCCGTTTATTGTAGATCTTCCTATTTTATTGTCTTATCACGGACATAGTCACCTTACCACAGATTTGTACCATTTTGAGCTCCAATATCTATCAGTGCGCTGATTATCGACAATAGATTCAGCACAGAAGAAGCCGAAGACGCACTGAAAAGAACGTTAAAATGCATCCCATACGTGCAAAAACTAAGGACATCTACAACATGATTGATTGAACATGACCTTGATTTTCAACATACTATGCATTATGTGATTATTTACTGCACCGTAAAGACTGAACCCGAACCAGATCCAGAGGAGGTCCTCTAGCTGTCGGTTTGGGTACGTGGGTACATGTCTCCATTCCCAATAAACTCAGTCTGACCTTCTACATTTACGCGATCTACATGGTAACATCTTAATCTGTCGACATTTCTACAGATTTATCAAAACAAGCGCGTTAAATGCCTAAAATAACCCATTTTGAGCTTTAATAACCCGCAGCTCCAGTCTGCGCCTTCATCTGCTCCGCACCGAGAAAACTTCCGAGTTGCACAAACACCCTCAAGGTCTGTGTGCGGGGTGTGAACGCACGGTGTCCCGCACACGCTGTTTATCCGGTGCGCGAGCCTCAGCGTACAAGGCGCGCGCCGCAGCACACGTCTGACAAAACTGCTGATAGGTTCAGAACCCTCGGCGTTATAATGGGAATTAGTGCAACACGACGCACTGTATTCTAATGTTTAAATGAGGGTTAGATGTGCGGTGACGAGCAACTCAAACTGTTTGGCCGTCTAATTCATATTTAAATGAGCTGTTTTGCAGCCACAGGTGTGCCGTTATAGTGTGACTGCATCTTTCTTCATTTTATTGTTGACTTTTTATCCATTATACACAGTCGCTCATATAATAATCACTTTAAATTATCCACAGGGAGTTGAATTAGCTATAAGAATAAGAACAACAGACCAATTAGTAGTTATCACAGTGGTAGGCCTATTCTATAATGCTAATGTGTGTATTAGCCTTTGCAGCTATCCTGTGATGTCCGTTTTAAATGAATTAGCTGCATTTGAGTTTTTTAGACAATAAACACACATTAGCCTAAGCCTAAGTGTGTTACAGCAAACATTTCTAGTAACGTCTAGTCGGGTTTGACAAGGGAGGAAAGCAGATTGCAGACCGAAGTGAGAAGAGATGTAAAATGAAGTGACGTGACCTCGAATTCCAACCCCAGTGCATTTTGCTGTGGGTGAGGGCAAAGCAGCTGTACAGAGCCAAACTGAGCTGCACAAAAATGACCCAACAAAGTAGCAAACTGATTACAGTTTACAGTACATATATGTTACTGGATTTGGCAAAAATCCGATGAATGAGTGGAAGACATATGATCAACAGATGTTAAAATTGATGTATTTCTGTTATTTCCACCCATTTTTACACAGTGAGATGTTCCACTGATGAAATAGCTGTAGTAGTTTACTTAGAAAATATGTTGCCCACATAAATTATTCAACAACCCTTTCCTGATTAATAAATTAATGAAACATTTACGTGCTTGATTCACATGTTGTCTCTCGAGACTTTGGTACACATCTGCCAAAGACTATACAACTGGACTTACAGACTGTTTTGTTATTATAAAAGAAAGGACGACAAGTTTCCCACTTTGCTGCTTTTCAGTTTAGGTGGTCTGAGTCTTTTCTCTAAATCAATCAATCTTTCTCACAGTACTTCATAGATGTATAGTGGCCAGGGGTCTGTGTATATGTGTCTATTTCAAAATGACTTATTTCAAACATGCATGCCGATTAGTGGGGTTGTGTTGACTGCATATGTTGCTCTTGCATTTTCCCATCATTAGGACACCCCTCTCCCCCCTCTCTTTGGCCTCCATCTTTCCTTCCTGAGTGCCATTATGCAATGTGCCAGGCTCGTGCTCACTTCTTAATTTGACGTGAGCGGGCCAACCTATAATGAACTCAGTGGGGATCACTTCTACGGTGGCTTATCAGAGCAAGACAGTGCAATGTGCTCGGCCTCGCTGTGGATATCACTGTAACGCATCATATTTCTGCTATTGTCGTGCCTGTGTTCTGATCAGTGCTGTTAGACTTCAGCCTGTAATCCATTTTTTTCTGTTACTGTTACTACTACTATAGGGCCACTACTGTAAAACGTTTTGTGTGTAATGCTATATACTACTACTTCTTGGAATTGCACTGCTTGCACTGGGAGGTAATTTTATCAGTTGTCACTCGCACTAATCTACTATTACAGCAATCTATGCATCTACTGTAAGTACCAAATACAGTGTTACTTATGTACCGGTAAGCAGCACAATCCTGTCTGTCTGTTTGTCCACATACGTCCATAAATACATCTTTGGGCAGAGCTACAACAACCATTAATCTATCAACCTGCTTACACAAACACAACTGATTTACTACTACCAGCACTAATAATGCCACTGCTTATGCTGCTGCTGCTTCTGATAGGCTTCTACCCGTGTTTTTCATGCTTCCAGTGCCTCCATATGTAGTATCTGATTGTGTTTCCATTAAAACTGCACTGTGTAACTTTTTTTTACCTGAAAATATTATCCTCATGTCAACATATAGATAATGGTTCAGGCAGATTGGTCTGGTATGATATTATTTTAAAATTTTGCTAGTTGTAAAAACTGATTGTAAACAAACTGCGCCATGGCCGTCTAGCAGTTTTTACCGAATTTGTATTTCTTTACTGAAATTAATGGAGGAAGCACACGAGTGGTGGCGCTAACACTGCGCGCACATACACACTCACACACACCGGCATGTAACTTTGTAACTTTCCACTGATTGTTTATTTGTCGTCTGGCATTCTTTCCAAAAACTAACCCGATTCGTGCACCATCCTGGGACTCGGTAAACTGCAACAAAACTCAACATGTACCGGTATTTTGGAAAGTTACCCACCTGGGGAGCTGGCAGCCTTTTGGCTCCCTGCGTAGGAGTCAGGAGACAGCGAGACGGGCTGCAGCAGCCTCCCCGGGGATGGTGCACGAGACAGAAGATGAATTGGGCCTCTTTTATCTCCACTATAACATAAACTGCTCATATGATAGTAGTTCTCACAACTAAAGCGTTGTAGTTTACCTTTACGATAGCACCGTTTTTGTGGTGTTGACTTTTCATAAATGTAGATGAATGACAATAACTGAACGCTAGAGGGCTCCAAAAATGACCTAGTTCTGCTGTAAGTTTCAGACCTATTAAATATAACGAGTGCTGAACCAGAGATCCAAATAAAGATATGAAATGATAGATGTTAGAAATGCTGTTTGAGAGCATCTGCTCCCCTGACGTGACGTGAAGGGTGCTGGTTGTCTTGACATATGGTTGAGTGGAGCCAAGGGAAACACGGCACCACCTGTCTCCAGTGTGCTTGATATTAGAAATGTTAGATTCAGCAGCTGCAGACCTTAACTGCTGGGATCTTTCAGCCTTGTATGTGTATCACTTGCAGTATGATTCATCACTGGACGATTCTGCAGCATTTTTCCAGTACAGACTTTTATTTGTAAATGAGTTTTTTGCTGTGTATTGGTAATAATCTGATTATAGCCTCATTAAATCATAAATGTTTCTCATCTTGTAGTGTTACAAAGACAGTGCACTCATGACAACACCAGTCTGTACTATATGATTGTCGTTTCTCTGATAATTCCCCTTCCGTCCTGTTTAGTGTGATTGATTTGTTTTTTTAATGTGCTGGTTCAACCAGGGGCTAATTTATCTTACTTATTGATCTTACATTTTACTTTCTATTCATCAAGGCCGGTAAGAATCATTATTGCAGCTGATCACATACTTATTCTTTAGCCGTTAAATGATTTCCATTTTTTTCATTTCTGTATTTTCAATTATGTCACCTGCAACTAATGTGTAATATCTCTTTTTTGCAGCCTGGATACTCTTCTTTCTCATAGAAGAGGGTTTTGCTCTGGCACAGAGAATTAAAGGTAAGCTACAACTTTAATGCTGCTTCTCTGTTGCTGTTTTCACCATATTGTCAGAAATAAGAAAGAATGATCTCAAACTGCATCATAAGGTTCCTCATATTTTAAAGTTTTTCTGACATAATTCCTTCCCCCTTTCATCCATCATTTCTCCCTCCTTTCCTCCATTGTTTATCATCTGTCTTGCATTTTCGGTCTGTCATGTCTACACTCCTTCTCCTGCCTACCAATCAGTCCTCCATTGATTCAGTGACTCAATAACCAATTTGTCTGTCTGTTCTCCGCCTTTCTGCTTTCAGATACCCCAAGCGAACATGGCGGCCAGCCCCCAAACCAGAATGACTGCGGCACGTGGATCCGCAACATCAATGGCGGGGTGTTCACGTCGCCAAACTACCCCAACACCTACCCACCTAACAAGGAGTGTGTTTACATCCTGGAAGGTAAAGCCAGGTTCCTTTCCATCTGGATGCTTTGTCTACCGCTCAGTGTTGTTACCAGAAGAGCTGACACAGTTTTCAGCCTTTCAGCATATTGCCTCCCTCAATGAATGCCATTACTCTGACTGACATTGTTTTATATAATCTAGCCCACATCTGATTTCCTGTTTCTTTGCTGGCAGGCAATATAGCCTGACATTTGCCAAATGAGCCATCCTGACTTTATTTCACTGCACAGATATAGCCCTTTTGAAATGATGGAGTGTGGCACATTGTGGGTAGCTCCTGACTTTTGGCCTGATCAGAGTAGCGCTATATTAATTTCCATTGGCAGGCAGTGCCAGATGACTTTTCTATCGAGTGAAACGTAAAAGCCACCAACATCTGCTGCAGAGCTGAGCATTGGTGGCGAAATATTGTATTGTAAGCATTCTTGTTGATGCTTTGTGTATTGGAAGTACAACATTCATCAGTAATGTGTGCCCTGCTGCACGGGAAACATCATGTAAAGCGTCATTAGTAGTGATGGCAGGATAAGGTCTGGGATATCAGTTGATGTATTTTCATATTAAATTGATTTAGTGTGAGTTAACTGTTTGTCCATGAAGTTAAAGCACTGCCTCTCATTAAATCAGAATTGCAGATGGGACGCATGCTTGATGACCTTTCTCACAGTGCTAGGGGATTGAGTTTATTTACGTCTCAATGTGGACAAAACTAGCTCAGACCAGATGTTGATGAAAGAGGCTGAGGCATAAATGGCAATCAGGGAGCTTTGTAATCACACTTTGTGGTTAGTATGGCTCATTGGTGGTGTCTCGTCCTCCGGTCCATGAGCTCAATAGACAGAGTGATTGTAGTTTCTATTGTTCTGCGTCAGGCTGTCTCATTTGAATGTCTGTGTGTGTGTGTGTGTGTGTGAGGAAGACAGAAAGTTATAAGAGACTAAACACACAAGGGAATGAACTTACAAATAGGGTGCAATGCGTGCAAATGTTCAGTTCATTCAAGCAGACAGAGAGAGACTAGAAATTCCATAGACTGAAATAGACACAAATCCCCAGAACACAGAATCTCTTTTGCGTTATTTGACTTCAGTTACAGACTGTGCCATCACATTTGCCTTCTTTCGTCTAATGGGGGGTGCTTGGTTTCTCCTTGCCAGAGATGATTCAGACCTCCCACCCCTCGCCCAAGCATCTTAACATACTATGATTCATCTCCCCAGGCACACATGAATTAGCCTTGATGACCACTTTCTGTGCATGTCTGTAATGTTTTTATTTTATTTTTAAAAGCTCTATCCGTTCAACATTTTGGACATATTCTTGATTTGCTCCACAGATTAATTTGTCAACTACATTTCATGCATATTTTGGATCCTCTGGCTCAAAGGCAGCATGCTGACATCTCAGACTGTCCTCTCTTTGTGTGTGTGAGTGTGTATATCTGTGCATGTGTTGTGCGTGTATTTGGGTGTTGTGTGCTTACAAACTGTACAAGTATATTTGCACAACTGTCCTTATGTTAAAAAGAAAAGTTTACTGTATTCTGTGCACTTGTGTGTGCATTTTGTGTGCAACGTATACTTCCATTTACTAAACTGAGACAGCACAAACAAAAGCATAAACAAACTCTGTCTGAGCTCATTATTTCAAACATCTTTTATCCCTGTGGAGTCTAGGGTAGTTTTTGTAGTTTTATTTTTCAACCATTTTGGCTTTCATTTGCCACATAAAATATGGCACTGTAAAAATCCTTTACTTGGCTTTTTAATTTTTGTATTATATGTATTGTTTATTTTTTGAACTCTCTAAAATGGTTTGAAAGTCCTCATGGTACTAAAAGGTGGAATGATTTTGTGGATTCAGGAAATTATTCAATAAATGTATTTCTAGATTTTATTTTATTTTGTTTTTTAGAGGCATGGGTTCTTAAAAAATGTTTCCCTGGATTATCTTATCCTGTTCTAAATTTTTCTTCAATTGAAAAATAATATATATTAGGATTTTTAAAAATAGTAAAAGTATTATATAAATTATAAATTATTATACAATTATATATATTCTATATAAATTATTATTATAATAATAATAATTATTATTATTTATTATTATTAATTAATAATAATAATAATAATAATAATAATAATAATAATAATAATAATAATAATAATAATAATCCGAGCAAAAACAATAGGGTTCCAGCACTTCGTGCTTGGACCCCTAATAATAAT
>OMOW01109452.1:0-20909 GCA_900312555.1 Lamprogrammus exutus
TGCGTGTCGTGTAACACTCCGACCATTACGACCGGAAAATTCACCTACATCATCTACCTTTATGGGCCTACAGGTTATTAAATATCATCTCTGGACCAAACTCGCATGCACACATGAAAAAACACCCAAACCCTACAACAGAGTGACATATTCATAATGATCTGTTTCCTCTCTTGCTTAGGTTATATGTCTGAGAACAGCACTGCAGACATGCAGTATGTTATACCTGGTTTGATCCCCTACACACAGTACACAGTGGCCGTCCGGGCCAAAGCTGCTGGAGAAGTAGGTCCAGCTGCGGAGGCTAATGCACTTACACTTGCAGAAGGTAAGAAGAATCCTCACAAACACATTTCTTGACCTTTGTCTTTGGCGCTTTGTGAGAATTTCTCTCGTTTATGCTTCTGTAGCGCCCAGTGCAGTTCAGGACCTCGCAGCAGTAGCTGAAGACTCGGTTTCGATCCTTGTGAGCTGGAAAAGCCCCTCCCAGCCCAACGGCCTGATCACCCAGTACAGACTGCAGGTCCTGGTTGAGGCCACTCTGCTGCAGGACATTACTCTCACTTCAGAATCGGTAGGCCAGCTGTTATTCTCTGAAAGGTGCAGCTTTTTTATCATCATATTTAAATCATCTGATCAAATTAAACCACAGTTAGTCTTCAAAGTACAATATAAAAAATTACTGTTGAGCTCTTGTAAGAAACGGATAGTAATGGATAGTAAAAACAGAATAAAATGATGACAAAAAAAAAATGTAAAGGATTGAGAAGGATGGATTGAGAAGAGACATTTTGGTATTGCGAGGTATGTTGGTGTTTCAGCCCATTGGACTCCTCATATT
Source organism: Lamprogrammus exutus (assembly GCA_900312555.1). Classification (NCBI taxonomy): domain Eukaryota; kingdom Metazoa; phylum Chordata; class Actinopteri; order Ophidiiformes; family Ophidiidae; genus Lamprogrammus; species Lamprogrammus exutus. Next base: position 842 of record OMOW01109452.1, read on the forward strand.
CAACCTGTGATGCAGAATTACAAGCAGGCATTGCTTGGTTTAAAGGGGTAGTGAGCCATGAGGTTGATAGCCAAAATAATGACATTCATTTGATTGTTTCCATCTGAATGCTTTTGTCTTCCATCAGAATATGAATACGACTGACTTGAATGAAGAAAGGACACTTCCTCCTGATCTCCAGGGTAGCTCAGGGCGACGTAGGAGAGCAGCTGAGCTCAGCCTAATCACCTCTCCGCCAATTTTTACGCCTAGTGTTTCTGACCACACAACCTCCACCAGTAACACTGCTTTTAGCTTAACCCCCTCTGGAGACCCTGATCATAGAACTAACACTGACGTTCTGCTCAGCCTTGATCCTGCTGTTGGCCCCACACTCACTGAAATTCCCTTCACCACTTCTGCTACTGGAGCCAACTTACCCTCTGACCCTGCAGTTTCTGGGACCTCTGCTTTCTTTATAACCACTGTGTCTCCTACCACATTCCCAACCTGGCTAACACAGCAATCACAGTCTGGCAGTTCGACCTCTGACGTCTCTGCCTTGACCCTGACCCCCAGCCAGCCCCAGCTGTCTACCCGCAATGCTTTACTAACTGGACACGTTTCAACACGCAGCGCTGCAACCCCTGGGACAACTGGTGGGAGCACACTAACCATACACACCACTTCTCTAAACTTCCAACCACCTTTGTTTAAATGAATACCAGAACAGAATTAAACTTGTCAAGCTTGCATTACCTCATCTCTGTCTGCATGTGTTGCTGTAGGTGTGACAGTGAGAGAGGAGGTGGTGAACGTTTTGTCTGAGGAGTTGTCTTACCTGGTGTTTGACCTGAATCCCTTCACCGAGTACACGTTTAAGGTCACCGCCTCCACGACTGTTGGAGAGGGCCCCCCCACAAATATCAGCGAGAAGACAAGAGAGCAGGGTGCGTGGTTATACGTCATAAATCGCTTATTATTCATAGCCATCAATGGGAAAAGCAATCTTCTAAAGATATTCGAATACCTAATAAAGGAAAGTAAAATAAGTCTGTACGGTTGAAATGTCTTTGTGTCTTAAATTTGTCTTTTAATTCTACGTTGCTGATGGTGCTCTGCTTGTGTTTAGTCCCTGGCTCAGTGCTCAGTGTCTCTTATGAAAACATTAACTCCACCTCCATACTTGTGAGCTGGATGCCACCGCTCAACCCTAATGGAATGATCACGCATTACACTGCCTATGTCCTGCATGGCACTAATCAGGCCTGGCAGTGGGTTACTACAAACACCAGCATATTGATAACAGGTAGTGTGCACACACATGCACTGACTAACTTGATCATCATGCTGGTGGTCTGTTGCCTAACGTCATTTTTCTCTGTTCTCATGTGAAGGTTTGGACAAGTATACAACTTATAAGCTGCGTGTGTCTGCATCGACTGCTGAGGGAGAGAGCTCTCTGTCTGCAGAGGACGACGTCTCTGTTCTGACCTTAGAAGATGGTGTGTGCTCAACTCAAACCACACACAGCACACACACTCTGCACAAACACAGCATAACAACAAACCTGATTAAAATGGCAGAGCATAAGAGAGTGTTGATAGTAATTTTTAATTTCATAAACACAAAAATCATTAAAAACATAAATAGGATTAATTCATGTTTTTATGCTTTTTTAAATCATTCTAGCAGGTGGGTATGTTGATCTATTATAAATTTCATATATACATCATCACAATAGTTAAATTAATTCAGATGAGTTGCCCAGTGACATAGCCCAGAGCAACATCATTTGCATTTTGATTGCTGCATGATGTGTAACCACACAAACTGCAAATCCATAAAAGGTGCTGGCAAACAAACTTTTAGCCAGAAAAATGGATAAAAATGTCCTTGAATGAATATATGCCGATGTGATATAAGGTAGTGTTTGAGTTAATTTGTTGAATTCACTACATATTCATTGAACTGACTGCATTCAATTCACAATTCACACACATTCCAATAATTTTTCATTTCTTTACTTTTGTGTCAACTTCTCAAATTCACGTCCCCGTGGGGATTTCTCATTGCCACCCTCAGAGCCTGAGTCCCCCCCAAAAGACCTCATTGTGGTCGACACCAGCCCCTCCACTGTCACCCTGGCCTGGTCAGCACCAGAGAAAGCCAATGGAGAGATCCAGCGATATGAGGTCCTGTATGAGAACGAATCCTTTTCTGCTTTGGTGAACACGTTCTCGACCAGCATCACCCTGATGAACCTGAAGCCATTCTCCTATTACAATGTGTCTGTCAAGGCCTACACGCGTTACGGACATGGCAACCAAACTTCAGACCCGTTGCACGTGCTGTCTGGAGAAGATGGTTTGTTCATAGATGCTCTCTCCCACATAAATACACAAATATGGACAGAAAGTAGCAATATATAGTTAGATTGATTTGAGTAAAACTGCATCCTTGTGTTTACCCCCACTCCAGTCCCGGGCAGTCCTCCGTATGACCTCTCCTATGATTCAGTCAGCCCCAATGAGGTGAATGTGACATGGCAGCCCCCTCTGGTGCCTAATGGGGTCATTACCTACTACAGCCTGGAGCTTTGGAACTCCACTCACTCCCTGAACCTCACCACCCCAACCAACTTCATCCACATCACACATCTGAAGAAGTACGCACAGTACCGCATCATGGTGCAGACACACACACGTGTCGGAGCTGGCAACTACAGCAGTGACCCGCTCAACATCACAACACTGGAGGATGGTGAGAGGGACGGGTGGGGAAAGAGGGAGAGGGAGGGTTTGTTTTCAGTTTCCAGGCAATGCCAAGCTTACGTCTACGTTGATAGACAATCAAGTTCAAAGGGCATCTGATATAATCTGACTTTCCTCTCGTCCTTTCCTCTTCAGTTACATTTCTCTGTTTCAGGGCACGCTAATGGTGTTCCATCACAGGTACCTGATCCCATGTGAGATGTTACACCCATCAGGACTGAGAAGTACAAACAAGGAATCCTTACCACTAACTAGATTTTTATTTCAGGGCAAAATTCAGTTCCTGATGGTCCTCTGAGCTCCTGATATTCACAGTGCAAATATTCTTTATAACTGACCACTGTCAGTTTCATGCGATGGTCGTTTATAAACCTTTTATGTCAACTGGAAAGTCTTTCTCCTGCATCTCAGCTCCAGACACACCTCCTCGGTCCCTCCATTCCAAGAAGTTGTCCGACTATGAGGTAGAGTTGTCATGGGCACCACCACTTGAAGCCAATTCAGACATACTCTACTACATTGTCAGAGTTTGGTGAGTTTCTCAAGAAAAAGAGGCACACTTAAATAACATTGCTACTCCTAAAGGCACAGCACACGATGCATCACAAACATTTGCTCTCTCTTTTAGGAATGAAACAACTGAGGAGTACCACAATGTAACACGGACTTCAGTGGTTGTTCATGTGGATACAGAGAGTCACTACAATGCATCCGTCTCCAGCTGGACCAGACTGGGAGATGGAGGAGTGCTTATACACATCAGCTTTAATACCTTTGATTCAGGTGATGGATCTGGCTGTGGTGCAGTTTGAGTGATTATTTTTCTTTCTTGATTCCACTTAGGAAACCATGATTCAATTCAGAAAAGATTATCCACAATTTAGCACATAGTCAAAACTGTATTTGATAAACATTCAGTAGTCTATCCTTTCAAATTATATGTCCTGTTCAAGATGGAGAGAAAAAATGAAAAAAAGAAATTTATTTTATTTTATTTTATTTTATTTTATTGATCAATATATTGCATTTTTACCATGCTTTTACATGGACTTTTTTATGGGTAATTTCTCTCTAACTTCCAGATTACCTGTTTGTCCTTTGTGTCTTTACTCTTCGGCCATTAGAACCATTTGACCCTCCACAGAATTTATCTTTAGCAAATGTGACCACCTCTTCAGTCACCATGCTGTGGCGCCCACCCACACAACCCAATGGAATTATTGTACACTACACCGTTCACTATGCTTACAATGGCACTGTCACCAAGCAGGTGAGATACAAATACACACAGCACACATTTGATGCTAATGCTTTCATGCAGAGCACATTCTCCAGTGTGTGAAAAGGTCCTCATCGCTTTCTTTCCCTCTATAGAGAATCCCTGTCTCTAATTCAACCGCCTCTGCTTCTCCTGACTCGGCTCTCTCTTACGTTCTGACTGGGCTGATTGGAGGCACAAACTACACCCTGTGGATGACCTCCAGCACTTTGCAGGGGGATGGAGGGGTCCGGACCGAGCCTCTAACCCTGTTTGTACCTGAGGATGGTCAGTCAGATACATACACATACACACCAGCACACATACTCCAATGAAAATTGGATAGAGAGGGTAAACTCATATTAATGGGACACGTGAGGTCACATAGTTATAAGATAAACAGTCTCACTGGGGGGTAAGTCTGCACACTTTTTTCAAAACTCTTTAACTTCAAAAAAAATTACATAAAAACTCTGATTAAAGATGTAACTTTCAGCCTGTTTGTGAAAGGAGATGACAGTCTGACAGTCTAGCAAACTGGTTGTATTTTTGTCCTCTGAGACTCTGCTCCCTGGAGACATCCAGTTTGTGTTTCCTTTCAGTGAACAAGATGAAAGTTGTGTGGAGTTAGAAATAGTGCAGAAAGAAACCAGAGGAAAAAAAATCTTTATGATTTCATGACTCATGCTAACAAAGCTTGTCGTGCTTTGCATTTTCTGCTCTTTTCCAAGAGAAAGTTCATGCTGCGCTTGTGCTACAATTGTCTTATTGCCATGGAAACTAACATTTGCGCATCACATTTGTAGTTGTATTTAGTCCTTTAATATTTTAGCCTTTGTTTTTATGTGATTTTGAGAAAAATGGTGTAGACACCCCTTAAAACAGCCACATGCATATGTTGTGATTGTTTTCTTGTTAAAATTTTGCTTTAAGCATTCTCTGTTTCGGAATGATTACTACTCATACTGACTCTGTATCTCTGCCTGTGCTCTAGCCACTCCGCTATCAACCAAGCACCGGACCTACTGGCCAACCTGTCTCAGCCAAGCCCAGCAGGGGCTCACTCCCCTGGGCTCAGACCCTCATGCACACATGGCCTTTTCAGCCATTCATTCATCTTATGGATCTCTCAAGTTTTATGACCCTTTTTCCCCTTTACCTCACCCTTTCTACACGTGTACCATACTATTTAGTTCCCTTTGACTATTCCATACATGCTGAGGAGCAGAGGATGGACACTAAATATGGGTGTGGTCAGGATGAGTATTTTCTTCTCAACCTCTTTCAGTTTCAAGATTTTCAGTGTGAAAGTTTCCATCCTAAAGAACTCTGCATATCTTACTGTATACTGTTTATGAGCTCTTATTTTGGTATGTTTTTGTTTATCTGACTGTACTGTTTTCTGCATTGTCATGCCACATATTCTATCCTACTTGATGTACTCTTGTTGATTATGTCAATAATGACAGTGTTGCCAATAATTATGATGGGACTTTTGACAGATTATGACATTGATTATGATCAGGATGATGTGTTGTGTGTTGTTTATTTTTCTGTGTATAATTGATTGATGGCCTAATTTACACGCTCGCAGTATAAACATCCCTATTCCACCTCTCTTCCTTTTCAGTACCCAGTGATCCCGTCCACAACCTGACAACTCAAATCTTCAGCTCCACGGCCATCATTGTAAGCTGGGACCCTCCCCTACAGCCAAATGGTCGTCCCCATTATCTGCTCACATTGCAGGAGGCTGGTGACGCCCAAAACCACTCTGGATCCAACCAAGGGTCTGTCAGCAAGACCATCACAACATCCACAACTGACACTGTCTACCTGTTCACCAAACTGAGAAAGTATTTCCCCTACGTGTTCACTGTTACCCCAGCAACTGGCGCTGGTCCTGCCCACAACCATACCAGCACGATGTATTTGAGAACAGACGATGACAGTGAGTTCATGTGCACGCCAGGTTCTAAAAACTTGTCGTCATTCTTTGTGAGTTCACACTGTCACTGACGTGTGTATGCGTGTGTGTCTCCAGTCCCTAGTTCCGCTCCATTGCTGATGTCCACCAGGAACCTGTCCTCTTCTTCCATCGCTGTGGTCTGGCAGCGCCCCCTGGAGGCAAATGGGGAGATAACAGAGTATGCCCTCACATTGTTTGGCCCTGGGGGCTCCAACACCACTCATACCTCCAACACCTCCTTCATCCTCACTAACCTGCTTCCATACACACAGTACAATGTCACCATTACAGCTGCAACGCGCAAAGGCTCAGGGCCTGCTCTCCTGCTGATGCTACACACTGATGAAGGAGGTTCGTTGGAAAACACAGTCCCTGACTCCTCATGCTGATATGAATATCAGCTATACAGTATTCATATAGCAAACTACCATCCGTATAATATGTGTATTTATCTTCTTTTTATCTGATTAACTATATGTTTCAGGCCCCGTGTCCCCTCCCCGTAACCTGACCATATACAACCATACGTCCGTCTCCGTGTGGCTGAGCTGGGAGCCTTCTCTGGAACCCAATGGAGTGGTAACACACTACGGGTTTAGGATCCGAGAGCTCATCTCACACACCGTCACACTCCAGGTACTGCTAATTTCACACACCAAAAGTTGCTCCATCGCAACAACAACACACATGTGCACACACTCCAGTAACAGTACCCTCTGTCACACATAAGGCAGTTCTAATTTCACTGGCCAAACACCACTCAGCAGTAACATTATACATACACACACGTGCCACATGTGTGCCCTGATAGAATAATATTATCAACCACAGTAATCACATGCCATTGTTTATTTTATATCAGTTTCCATGCTTGGGCCTACAGTATGAATAATCTTTATGTGCTGTGTGTTTGTACACATTTAGAATTCATCTGGTCCATCAACCACATGGTATATATCAGGCTTCAAGCCACATCGCTCCTATGAGATCAGTGTTTGCAGTTACACCAGAGTGGGCCACGGGAACCAATACAGCAGTCCTGTGACCTTCACCACGAATGAATCAGGTACACATGTGTTCTTCATACAGGCTACCTAATGGAGATCAGTCTCATGCTCCTTAGCTCAGAATTGATCAGTCTTATGATTTAAGTATAGGTCAACATAAGGGTGATTGAAAAAGGTTGAAGGTCTATAAGGATGACAACTTGAAAAGTTAAACTGTTTCTTTGCAAAAAGCCAAAATAGCATATAAAGCACAAGTGTAGCTGCAGATTTTAGGCCTGAGCCATGAAATGACTGTGAACTTGATTCGTGCAAATCCTCTGTGTGTGTGTGTGTGTGTTTACAGTGTCTGATGAAGTGAGGAACCTGTCTTGCTCTGGACAGAGCTGGGATTCGGTGCAGCTGTCCTGGGACCTTCCAGCCAGTCCTAATGGACAGATCCTTTTTTACCAGATTCTAGTGGAGTTTGACTCACAGTCCAACACACACCATGCCCACATGTCAGAGTACACAGTGACTGGACTGTCACCAAACCAGGAGTACAGTCTCACTGTGATCCCAGTCAATTCTGCAGGACCAGGACACGAAATGAATTGTACTGCAACTACTCTTCCAGAATCAGGTAGCCATTCCGACTGCTCTGTGTGGGATTTTGCACAGAATTCAGAATCATGCACACCTTGTTATGTAATTAAAGCTAATCTGTTGCCAGATTTTCCCAGTGATTTTCTATGAATTCCACAGATTTAATATAGAAACGAATACTTACTTCAGTCATTTTTGTCTCCCCTGGAAGCCCCAGGTGCCCCTCGCTTCATGACCATATCTCAGGTCACACCTGACAGTGTGACACTTCACTGGGCTTCACCGCTCTCCATGCCAGGCCTGCTGAAAGAGTACCACGTCATTGCACAGCTGCTTTCACCTGCCTGTGAACCAGACCCCCTCGGTGCTGCACAACCGGCCTCCGAAGAAGAACTGGGCTCAGACTGTGTGGACAGTGATGTAGTTGTGTCAGTGAATGGTTCAGGTGGCTCTGAAAAGCTCCACAGTGTCACTCTTCAATCCCTGGCTAAATATAGATACTACCGCTTCAAAGTGGCAGCTGTCACCAGTGCTGGAGTCGGAGAATACACACCTTGGAATTATACACGCACCTTGCTTGGGAGTAAGAACATGGCAGTGATAAAACTTCTTCCTCTAACTGTAGTTTTACCATAGGTGGCTCTATACTATATATGCCTCATATACTTGGTTGGTTTTGCCTCAATTGCAACCAAAATTAGATGTCATATCAGTTCATAGCAATTCTACTAAATTTGATGGCATTTCACCTATATTGGTGGTGCTACAGCAATTTGCAAAGTTTAAAAGGCTTTATCTCAATCAGCATGACTATTCATCACAATGTGTATTCAATTTACATTTGGATTGAGTTCCTGATGTTAATTAGACACAGATACTGCATGTTTTGATAGAAATCTGAGCCATTGCTCCATTGAGTTTCAGGTCATAAGCACTCTAATGTGTGTGCTGTTACTCCCATCCCTTCCCTCAGACCCTGATGACCCTCCCCGTGACCTCACAGTGACCTCGACCTCCAACAGACTGAATATTACATGGAACAGTCCTGCTGTTCTCTCAGGACCAACTTCGTATCTTGTGCAGGTCACCTCAGTGAGTACCATCAATGCATATAAACACACCAAAATATGCACGTCACCTATGGAAAAAAAGCTAAATGCAGAATACTTGAAATTACTCCAGTTGTGCTCTCACACTCAGAACTAAATGTGTCAATGCGCTGTGTGTTTCTGCTTTCATGTTAGCTGTATTACCCAGGATTGAGCTTCTCAAAAGTCCTTGCCCCAGGGGAGTTCAAGTTTGTCATTTTGACAAACCTGACTGCTTTCACGTTGTACTCTGTGACTGTCACTGCCTTCACTGGTCCACTGGAGGATGCCATTAGGGATGGGAAGTCTACTGAGCCTGTCCTCATCCAAACAAAGGAGGAGAGTACGTGCCAGTTTACATGTTTTCACACAAACAACAACAGATCTCCTGGTTACCACCTGTCCCAAAATATGTAATGTTTGTTTTTTTCTACTATCCTTTGCTAATCTGTCCTCCAGAACCCAAAGACCCACCCAACAATGTAAGCCTGTCAGTTATGCCAGACGAAGTGACCAGTGTGTTAGTGACTTTCATCCCCCCAGCGGAGCCAAATGGAAACATCAGCTCTTACATGGCGCAGATTTACCAGCAGGGCAAGCTGATCATGACCAGCTACAACCTTGATATCACCAAGAAAGAGAACAACACTCTGACCGCTGTCATAGATGGCCTGAAGGGAGGACAGATGTACACTATACAGGTCAGGACAATATTCATATATTCAATACACACAGGCATGTACATTAAAATGGACCCTCAGTGGTCACGTACCCGAACCAGTAGCAGCACTGACGGCAGCTCCACGGTTGGTCCCTTGCCTTGCTTTGGATTATCATTTTCCTTTCTGTCATCCCTCTCTGTGCTGTTCTTTCCTCCGTCTTCCTTCCTTCATTCTGTCCGTTTCTAGATTGCAGCAGTGAATGGGGCTGGAAAGGGCCCACTCAGCCCAGAAATACCAATAACCACAGGGATCCAAGGTGTGTTTGCTATCCTACACGTCTTACAGTATGTGTGTGTGTGTGTGTGCTCAGTACTGCTCTACAGAGTTTCTCACCGTTGCTGCAGCAGTGCAGGATAGATGCTAGATGGGAAACTGCCACTGCACAGTATCGTCAGTCTGTGCAAGTGTTTTAATGCAGTGTTTTATCGTGATCACCTCTTTGGTCACGTGTGCATGTGTTCCAGCCCCGCCCAAGCCAACCCAAAGACCTCAGGCAATGCTGAACAATGGAGGGGTTGCCATAGTAACCCACAGGAGTATCACCATCCACATGCCTGCCTGTTTCTATAGTGACGACAATGGACCAATCAGACACATTCAGGTCATCGTCGCAGAATCAGGGGGTATGACGCCACATAAACATTGGCAACCTTCACTTTTGTTCAAATCCATGTGGTTTTACGTTTATTCTTTCCTACATCTCACCAAAGAGAAATGTAAGCAACAGCCAAAGGAGACAGGAGTGGAAAATTGGACTTAACCTTGTGGTTCCTCTCTTTTCTAACCTCCATCCTGCCACAGTAAAGGACAGCAAAAACCTGACTGATTGGAAGAACGCGTTTCATCATCACCCTGCCCCTTACCTGACTGACGAGGGCTTCCCCAACCCGCCCTGTTTGAAGGACAAGACGACACTCCGCTCCGCGTACGTGATCGGAGAGAATGACGATTGTATGGCCGAGAGCAAAGCCGGCAAACTCTGCAATGGACCTCTGAAGCCTAACACGGTCTATGTGTGAGTGCGCCACACTCACACGCACAAAGACACACACAAATAAACAAATATAAGTCCATGCAAATGTAATACTGACACTTTCTCTGGATTATTGTTCCAAAACGAACAGGTTTAAATTCAGAGCCACTAACATCCAGGGCCAGTACACAGACTCTGTGTACTCTGATCACGTCAAAACTGACGGTATGTATGTTTCTGCCTCGCTCTACATCAAAAGTAGAGAAAATAGGCCCCATACCTCCCTTTGTTGTTATTGTGTGATGTCTTCAGTTCTCTTCCCTTTGTCCTTACAGGGAATTGGATGTTGACCAGAGATGAGTACATCATTCTGGGTGTCCTCCTCCCCGTCTTCTTGATTGTGTTTATCATCGTTATCGTTGTCTCAGTCAAGTAAGACTGGCCACTGCCATTCAGTCATTGAATTAGCAACATTCACACGTGTACTAAATCACGACGTTGATCACAGTTTACAGTGCGATTATGTCTCTTAACGCACAAAATCACATCCCAGCCTTAATCTTAATCAGCTATAAATTTTATGCTGCTACAGCTGATGCGCAATGATAATTTAATGTACAGTATATTCTATATTTTTACTGTACAATTTGTTTGTAAATTCCATTCTGTCATGTACACATCCTGTCTGTATATCTGTGTAGTTTCTTAAGTGTATATTTAGTATAAATATTGAAATCTATGATAAATATTGCAGTGTTTCCTGATATGTTGGAATGTTTGTCGCACTCAAATCTCAGCATCCTTCATCGCAAAGAGGGTGAGACTTATTCACCCAGTGATGCGGAGAAACTAGATATCAAGTTTAAACTGGATCAGCTGATCGCTGTGGCAGATCTGGAGCTGAAAGAAGACAAACTCAACCGGTCAGTGCGTCTGTGTGTTGTTTGGATTTGGAGTTTGGACCCTAACATCACATGCACGTTTTCAGGCTAAATTCTTGCCTAAAGTCTTGCGTGCATGCCCTCTTTTTGAGCGAACACACAATAACCGCTGGAACCCTCTCTCTGTGTGTTTGAATTCAGTTTGTGCCACATCTGCACCATGCAATGCCACGTGAAAGAAAGGCATTTAAAAGTCAATATAAAGAACGCATTGCTACATCAGCATGCATATAATGTACAGCTTTAGTGCATGAGAGGCTGCATGTAGATGTAGCTGTGGCAACACACACACACACACACACACACAAATTATAATAATGAAGAGGAATTTAAGAAGATGGACAAGACTTGAATCCATATATGCAGAGTTTTTAAATAAAATGTTTTTCCACCTGGGACATAGTGTTTTATAAGTGTATAACAGTAATGTATCTCCATCAGGTTTGGTTATTTCTCATACGGTGCCCCTTCCTCATTCAGTCTTGCAAACAAGCCACTCTGACCACTGTGAGAAGTATTTGCCATTTGCCAGTTTTGGACAGACTGAAAATGTAAACATAAGATAATAGCTAATTCTCTACAAAGATTTGGATTTTGGAGTTTCCTGGCCCCGTGCATTAAGACATTTTTCAAGATATATTTTCCCATTTTTAATGGCTATGATCCTTGACTTTCACACGTGTTTGTTGTGCTCCAGCTGTGTGATGTGCTCACCGAAGGACGGTTTATGCTACACAGTTAAAATAATAACACCTTTCCTGTTCACCCACACAAAAAGGCACCCGTAGCTTTGCTTGCACGCTCACACATGCATTGACGGGCCCATCCAGGACCGCCTGCGCTTCGCTTTTTTTCCTCACTCGATGCTCTTCTCCCACCAGGTATTCCTCCTTCTTCTTTAGACGGAAAGAGATATATGTCATCCAGTAAGTTGGCCTTTGGTTTGTGTGTGCCGCACTTTGGTGTGTATCACCCTGCGTGTTGGCGTGAGCGTGTCATCTGTCAACACATGTCTATCATCAGCTTGTGTTTCTTACTGCTGTCGTGTTGTCTGAGGTTGACAGTTTTGTTGTAGCTGGAGTGAGTCATTAACACCAGTGTGTCATCTACTGTGTGCCGTGTTTCCTCTGTTTGGCAGTGCAAAGCTACGCTTACTCTGTTTGATGCCATTTTAATTTGTTTATCCACTTTCTGTGCATGAAATGACTTGTAAGGTTTAGCAGAATCTTAAGCTAAATAAATCGTTGAGGATCTGTGCATCTACAAGTCGTCACACCAGGATACCGATATTCTTTGAGGCCAAAACGTCAAAGTCAGTCTCTCAGCGTTAAATCTCAGTGGAGAATGGATCAAAATCAACTGCGTCAGCGTCCTTTGCTTAATCATCCAGTATCATGCTTTCCCTGATGACGATCAACTCAGCTGTCATGTACATCAGTGCTGCACAGGGGATCTGGATTTCTGAGTTTATTATGTTTTATTTTTGCCTTCTATTTTGTCCCAGGCTCCTCAGCTACAGGAAATCACTCAAGTAAGTCATCAAATATCGTCAGTGTGAATATTGACACAGAAGCTGCAGCATTAATACATGTTGGGACCTGGAATAAACTGATAGAAAATGTGCTGTTGTCGTTTTGGGGGATTTGTTTTGTACTGCTCTCTGTCTATTTTTCCCACGCCGACTCTGTCAGGCCTGTCAACAAGAAATCGTTCCTACAACATGTAGAGGATCTGTGTGCCAATGAGAATACCAAGTTCCAGGAGGAGTTTGCTGTAAGTGACCCCCTCCAAACCTGACCTTTAATCCTGCACATGTCTGTTTATAAAGTGTATGTGTGAATCAGTGGTGAGCAGTTAATTGGCATTTATCCTTTGAGAGTTGTTATACCTGAGAGCGTGTGACTCCTTGGGTCAAATCGAAGGGCGCCCGGAACACACGGTCTCTATACAGACTTGAGAAGGTACCTTTGGCGTACTTAACATGATGGCAGGGGATCTAATGAATCGTCGTTATTGGACGAGTTGGGAATGAGAAGCTTCATTTGGCCATCACTAGTTGTGAGGGTTCGTACAGTCACATGGCATCCAATCATTCCTTATGTCCTCTTTCAAACTGTATGTCCTCTCTGTCCAAAATATGGACATTTCTGGTTTACTGCTCAACACTGACATCTTCAAGAGTAAACAGCAAAGTCCAATTGCCTTGAACTACTACAGCTAGATACAAAATCCAGTGACCGGGATGACTGAGAACCTGTGTGTTGTGCGCACGAGTGAATAATGAAGTGCTAAGACTTGCTGTATCTCACCAGGAGCTCCCTAAGCTGCTGCAGGACCTGGCCACCTCAGACGCTGATCTGCCCTGGAACCGATCCAAGAACCGCTTCACCAACATCAAACCTTGTACGTGAAAACTGGCATCCAGTAGAATAATGGGCTGTTAGTGAAAGAAGTGCTTGAACTGAGTCAGCGTGTCAAAACACCCGTTCCAATATAAACTGTATACGGACCGGTTGCATTTCGCGCACCTTTCTCACAATTCTTTGTCCAGATAATAACAACCGAGTGAAGCTGATGTCAGAAGCAGGCACTCTGGGCTCCGACTACATTAACGCCAGCTTCATCTCAGTGAGTATAAGCGATCAGCTGACAAAGACCCTGCGGTGAACCCACAGGGTCGCTTCCACTTCAGGTTTTTCGTTCAGTTATTCATGACACATATTTGTTGCGATTAGAGGAGAATTATTCCATCTCACAGTCTGGTTCTTTGTGTGTCTCTTTCCTGTTCTGTCAGACAGAAAGATGACGATAATAATACTTGTAGACAGATAGATAACAATGGCCTTAGTAGGTCTGACATTTTGGTTTTGAAGTTTATAAAAATGTAATGTGAAGAGTTCATATTTGAAGAATTAATTAGCAAAAACAGATAACCACTATTTTAATGAAATTTTAAAGTCATATCTTTATTCTGCATTCCATGGCATAACAATCAAATTAAAATCAATCATATCAATGTTACTTGTGTTTTTTTTAGATTTTTTATTGTTTTAAATTAATTTAACCAAACACCAGTCTCATTGATGTTACTGGGAATGCAGATTTAAAAACATGTTTGTTTTCTTTTAACAATTTAATTAAAACTGTTATCTGTTTTTCCAAATGAGTTCTTCATTTGTTCCAGAAATTTTATTTGAAACATATGTTTTTTTTAATTCCAAATTTATCAGGAGCTCTGTATATTTGTGTGATTTGTGCTCTCATACAATCCTCTGTCTTTGTGTCTTGTAGGGCTACCTGTGTCCGAATGAGTTCATAGCCACCCAGGGTCCTCTGCCCGGCACAGTGGGTGACTTTTGGAGGATGATCTGGGAGACAGGAACTCGCACCATCGCTATGCTCACACAGTGTTACGAGAAAGGCAGAGTGAGTCAGGAAATATTTAATGCTGTAACAAACACAGCTGAACCTAAGTGTTACGTAGGTATGCGTGTGCACCCCTCAGATGAAAAGTGTACATGTTCACTCACCTGTAAACGCTAATCTGCGTACCAAGCAGCCATGGAGCACAAGAGAGCAATGGCTGGCTCCCTCTCCCAGCTGTCTTCCACGGGTGCGATTCTGTTGAAATTAATTTGATTCGCTGCAAAATTGTGATGATCTAATAAGTTTGCCGTCAGCACACAAACAGCACTTCACTACAAGTTTTCAGTACCAGGGAATAATTGTGCTAAAATTAAAAAGGCACTGTGAGTTTGGGATCACATACAACGTACCCACACACACAAGCACGTGAAAGTGTGTGTGTGTGTCTGTGTGTGTGTCTGTGCACGTTTCCTCACCCTGCCTATGTTGCCAATGCCTTGAATGGTCACTGACAACAAACTAAAAAGAGGTCGTGCACCTGAAGGGTTTTATCTCTGTGTGTGTGTGTGTGTGTGTGTGTGTGTAACATTGCAGATTCGGTGTCACAAGTACTGGCCAGAGGACAACAAGCCACTGTCAGTGTTTGGTGACATTTATATTAGTAAACTGTCAGAGGATGTATTTCCTGAGTGGACCGTCAGAGCCCTGAAAGTAGAAAGGGTAACCAAGCAGATAACACACACAACATTTATCAATATTATTCAATGAACAGTTTATTACATTAATGGAATGTTACATTAACATTTATAATAACATACTAATAATATAAACCTCTTAATTTTGTGTTAGAAGACACAAAAAAAACAGAAACCCAGATACTGTCAATCAAACTACCGATTTATTGATTTTTTGTCTATTCATATTTCTGTGTAGCATGGGAACTACACGGTGGTTCATCATTTCAACTACACATCCTGGCCTGAACATGGAGTCCCAGAGTCCAGCAGCACGCTCATCCAGTTTGTTAAAGCCGTGAGGGCCAACAGGAATGAGAACACCACTATAGCTGTACACTGCAGGTACTGTGGCACCTCAAAGTTACACTCCTGTACTACTACTTTATTCTGTTTTCAATATCACATTTGATATCAAAAATTCAGTGTAAATAATGTAATAGTATCTGTATCTTACATACTTGCCCACAAGGAGGACCTCCACCTTTAAAGCAATAGATGTTATCGTCTCTCTCCTTAGTGCTGGTGTGGGCAGGACCGGCGTGTTTATTGCTCTCGACCATCTCATTCAGCACGTCAGAGACCACGACTTTGTGGATGTTTACGGCCTGGTGGCTGAGCTGCGCAGTGAGAGGATGTGCATGGTCCAGAATCTGGTAGGTTCACCTTATGGATACGTACATTTTTACAACTGTGTAAATGTATTTTATGTGTATGGCTCACATTCGTAACTTGAGAGCGTAAACAAAAGACAAAAATGTTGGTCCAGCACACGTATGAAGCATCAGAGGCTCACAAACGGTGGCGTAGATGTCCTATTTCTTAATTACACCCTATTTACATCAGACAGACAAGCCAACACGGGAGGTAATTAAATAATTTGGTAATTTCCTCTGTTTAGGATTAATGCAAAACAATGCATGGTCTGAATAATCAAAGGGCAAAATAATGTTTCAATGTGTGTGTGTGTGTGTGTGTGCTGTTAGGCCCAGTACATGTTCCTGCACCAAAGCACGCTGGACCTTCTGAGCAGCAAAGGCAACAGCCAATCCATTTGGTTTGTCAACTACTCTGCTCTGGAGAAGATGGACTCACTGGAAGCCATGGAAGGTAAGCTACACACACACACACACACAGAAAAATTCCTATAAAGGGCATAAAGGGTGCTCACTCCACGCACATTTGTAATTGTTTTCAGGTGATGTTGAGCTGGAATGGGAAGAGACCACTATGTGAAGACCGAGCGAGTGATGTGCCTGTGGCTGAGGATGAGCGATTCGTGTAGCTTTCACAGAGTCACAGGGCCTCAACCTGTGCACAGGTCCTGGGCAGACCCTCCTCCACCACGCGAGTGAAGAGGAAGGAGGTAAAGCGGGAGGTGAAGGGCACAGTTTGAACTGAATGGTCGGTCGGTCAGTCAGGTCAAGTTGCTCCACTTGCTCCCACTTCTCAGAGCAGCCTTCGCTTTAATGAACCTCTTGTGCACTTTTATTTTTTCGAAGACTGTCAGAGAAACCAAAAGGAAAGAGAGGGACAAAGAAAAGACAAGGGTGCTAACAGAGCAAAAGGAGAGGTGCTGAGTGTGAGAGCTCCATGGCGTCTGTAAGCCTGCGAGTACTTTGCACAAATCGATTTCACTGTGTATTGTATGAAATTACGGTATTATGTCATAACATGTTTTTGTAAGATCAGTATTCAGCCAAAGTGGTGTTGTCTTTTTTTTGTTTTCATTATGATTGTATCAGGGTGTTGATGGCTTTCTGTTTGGTTCATCCTTTCACAAGAGTGATTTGAAAAAAATTAATAAATAAATAAAAGTAAGATGAATTTTTTTTACCTGTCTTGCCTATGAGAATCCCCTGCATCGTGTGTGTATCTCTGCCAGCCATTGTGAGATTACTGTTTGCTGGTCTTATTGTAAGGCAAGAGAAGGCTTAGGGCCTGAGGAGAAGCATGTACACACATATACACGTCCACTAAAACACACAGCTTGACATTCCACAAGTGGGGTCAAATTTCAAATTGCCTTGGTAGAGTCTTCATTCTTTAATGAATGTATTTGGGCCCAGTGTGTGAGGAGGAAATCTAAGCCAATCTCAACTGATTTCCCATAAGGTGTTTTATCCCATCATCCTCCTTGCACACCTGATGCAAATTCACTCATTTAAGAGGCAGGCAGTGCTACGGATGCAGACGGTGTGAAGACAATATTAACTTCAACAGCGCTTCAAGGTCTGCAGAATACACACGAATCCACAGAGACACACAATGCCAGACGTCAGAGTAAAAACTACTTTATTCTCTCATTCTCTTCAAACGGAAAAAATTAGAAATATTCCTTTATTAAACAGGTTGACCTTTAGAAATCTCTTTTAGAAATATTGTGGGAGGGTGCAAAGATAAACGACTGTGGTCCACAGTGCGGATGCAAGTTGGTGCATCTCCATGACAACCACGGAGAAGATACGGGGTCGGGCAGAGGGGAGGGAGGAAGTAGAGAGGAGAGAAATGACATCAATCCACCCAACATGCCCTGACAATAATGTTACATACGTGTACTCAAACTCCGCCCGTGAACTGCAAATGAAAAGAAGTCATGCTGTATAGTACAAGTGAGGGTTACAGTAAACAAAGGTTTGCTGACTTCAATCAAGCAGTTTCCAAAGAAATTAAGATGAATACTTATTTGCTTTGGCAGCTAGGTGTGTGTGTGTGTGTATTTGTACAATATAATATCAAGTGAGCATGCGTGCACGTTCATGTTTGTGTGCGTATATATGTGTGTTTTTCCGAGTGTGTATGCATGACCTGTGATTTACTGTACGTAGTTACCAATACAGCATAGCCCTTTACTCACCTTATCAGGTGACACAGCCATCTCTTAATAATATGCTATGGGATTATTTAATGATCGGTATCTAATGATCTGTAATAATATCAGTGTGCGTTACCATGGTAACTGGACTGTAATTCTATAAAAGCTGCCTGTTCCATCTCTCATACCAATAGAATTTAGGACACCATCTGATATGAAACGTGAATAATAATAACTATAATAACTATATCCTTTTTTCTTTTAAACTAGATCATCTCTGTACAAATACTTACGCAGATACACACACTTGGCAAACCAATCACTTTTTCAGAATAAATCTATATTAGCTATTTACAATATATTCAATATATTCCATGGTGCAAAAGGTACAACACATGTTCGTTGTGTCTCAGTTAGATTATTTGTGATCTAAAGTACAAACTAGCTCTTCTGATATAGACAGTGAGGAGGAAGAGATGAAATCACATTGATTAGAAATCAGTAATAATTTCATAGACATCTTTAGTTTTCCTCCTGATGTAACATTCAGTTATGGTATGCATATCTGCTTATATAATGTCTGTGTGAGGACAAATACTACATGCGAGGGGTAAAATGTTTTTTCGTCAGGTCATTTTGGTTGGTTGTTTGGTTTACCCTGTGCAGAACTATTCAACTATTCATATTATACACAGGATCCAGTTTCACCTGTGCATTTTAGCAATATTTGGGATGAATCATCACCACTACTCGCCACCATCCATTAGTACACAGATTGCACAGACCATAGACGAGAACATTGCTTTCAGTACGACTCAGAGGTGCAGATATCACATGTAATAGTGCAGCATTTCCTTTCCTGAGCTCCGCGAGAGCAAAATGTCACAGAATCAGGGCAGTCACACACGAGATAATCTATTCACACGTTATGCAAAAAAGACAAGAATAGCGAATGGAAAAATATGATTGTCACAGGATATGGTCTTGTGATGTTACTTCAGCGAGTAGCAACAACTCCACTCGCTACACACCACTTGCTGTACAGCTTCAGTCAGAACAACTCATACCTTCTTCCTCCCAAATACCGATTTGCTGCTACCTAGCACTAAAAAAAGAACAAAACAAAAAGTTGGTGCTCGTCGCCTCATATGTTGTGTAGAGATGACAAAAACTTCAGTTACATTGTGATTGGGAAACTTAAGAGTATCTGTGAAATGAGGACCATATCTAATACTGCAAACCTGGACCAAACAAAGAGGTGTGACCCTCCATCAGTGTCCTGCAAGGGAACAAAAATACGTTTATGACTGTGTTTGTTGTAGCTTGGATCCATCCAGCCGAGTCCTCCATATATTGACAGTGTCTCCTTTTCCTACATAGTCTTTGACAAAGATCACCGAAACATTTGTTTGTAAAATGTAATTTAAAAATGCTAAATCATCAGATCTCGTGTGAAATCTGGACAGGCGATGCCGTTATGTTCAGAGTGACATGTCGAGTATGAAATGTGCGGAGGGTTTCGTTACAAAAGTTGCCTTTCAGATTTGGCATCAAATGGCATCAAAGCCAATCCATGTTGAAATAAAACATTCAAGACAATGAATATTTTTTCTTGTTGGTTTCCTTTTCCGTCGTCACTACATTGGCTCACATCTTCCACTGATCTGTCACTGTGTTTACCATTCATTTGATCGGTGCTCAAGAATTGTGAATGGATGTGTATGTGTGTGTGTGTGTGAATGCATACTGTATCTATAAGGGCGAGGTCTGTTTCCATGTCTCAGACGATGCTGCGGGAGCCACTAGAGTTGCGCCTGCGGGTCAGAGGCATGGTGTGGTGAAGGGGCATGGGTGAGTCGG
>OMOW01109455.1:0-15503 GCA_900312555.1 Lamprogrammus exutus
AAAATGACTCAGAGGGGGGGGGTTCTTATGGGACCACATTTTTAAGAACACCTGTTTTGGTCTCTGGCTGAGCAGTTGTGCTATGAGTTATTTTGATTCACATATCCATAGAACAGGATAATTGATATATCACAGAAAAAAAGTTTGGAAAAGTTAAATCGATGAATGATTATTTAGTTTTGATGATGTCACAAGAGTGTTGCCATCCACATTGTGCGTCCATGTGTTATTTAGGGAGCATGGATCAACATTTAATGGTCAAGTGGCCCTGGCCCAGTTATATTGTAGATGCATGTAAATGAGTCATCCGCAGGCCCAATCAAAGCTGCTAATAAGGATTTAGAGTACTTAAATATATTATCAGCTGATATGGAATATTAGTCTGTATTAGACTGCATTAGTCAATTAGTGTAGACTGAGAACATCAGTTCTGCTACATTTTACGATATAGAAATTTAAAGTGGAAAATAGTTTGACTTGTATCGCTTTTCAATGTGGATCTTAATATAAAGGAAATTCTACTTTATATGCAGCAAAAGTACAAACAATGCTGTATCGTCTGCAAATTTAGATCTACAGGTTGATTTTAAATGTAGAAATGATACCTTAAATCATATCTTAAACACTGTATGGCAAGTTGTGCTTGCAACAGGCTGGCCCATTGAAATTTTCCTTTCAACGTTTTCTACATCATTATTAGTAAGAAGATTTTAATGTGTGTTGAACTGGAAGTCAATATTATTAAATAACAGCTTATAGAATATTACAAGGACATTTTTAATGCTTAGATTGGATTCTATTCTACTGTGAATCAGATTAAGTCACCAAGACTACATTCAGACTGCACGTATAAAGCCCAGATCTGATTTTTTCCTCATATGTGACATGGATCTGATTTTTTTTAGAACAGTGTGAACAGCAAAAAACACATGGATTCTGATCTTTTCATATCAGATTTGGGCCACTTTCAAATGTGGTATTAGAATCCGATACATATCTGATTTTGACAATACGGCTGCAGTCTGAACCATCAGATCGGAATTCATGGGACTTTTATGTCATTTCAACTCGATATTTGTCATCATTTCGCGCTAGCGGGTCTTCCAAAAACAAGAAAGATGGAGGACAGTGGTGATGCATCGTTTCAGTGGAGGGACAATGAGGTTAGAGATCCAGTAAGTATTTGGGGCGATGCATTCTTCCAAGCAAAACTTGAAGGGACATATCGCAACCAGCCTAGTTTGAAAACATAGCAAAAAAATGAAGGAACATGGCCACAGGATAACGTGGCTGCAATGCCAGTGAAAAGTTAAAGCAATCAAAGCAAAATACAAAGAAACCAAAGACTCTAACGAAAGATGTGGCCGTGGCCGTATACCGTGCCCTTTTTACGACGAGCTAGATGTTATCCTCGGTGACAAACCCAGCTGTCAGCCACTGGAGCTTCTTGAGAGCTCCTGTGACGCTGTCAAATACGAGAGCGTTGTTTATGCCTGGGCAAGCGTGTAGTAAATGACTTAAAGTTGTTCCTTTGCGCAGGCAGGTCACTTCAGGAGTGTGATCTGTTCAGATTGGTATTGTATGCAGGCCGCATTCAAAGATCAATGTGAACAAAAAATTGAGCACTAAGGCTTACAGTCTGAATGTAGCTTAAGAGCTAGATGGATGTGGTTGAAAGTGCACATGCATACACCTATACACTTAGGTTAGTGGGCTTGGCCTTGTTGAGATCTTTGCCATACCTGTGTCTCAGCTAGCTACATGATATATTATATGTCAACTTTCATCAACAGACATTTTAATTCCCTATCTCAGTATTTGTTATGAATCAAGAAGAAAGTGTAGCCCCTTACAGACCAAGCCTTTTCCAAATTAAAATAGTTATTACTTCTACCATTTTTAAAAATAGTTATTTGTGGATTTTTACATTTTTTAAATTTATTCTTGGCATGACTCATGACCAAAACATTTTCAAAAAAAAGAAGATCATTGTGAACATGCAGAAAAATAAAATGGTGATCTTGTAAAACAAAAATTCTTGTACTGGATAATTTTTATATGCAACTATCCCTGACAGTATTGAGAGAGACTGGATAATAAAACATGGATATAAAAATCATTACTGTACCCTGATTTTTTTTGTTGCTCAGGCTTACATAAAGAGGCTCATATGATAGTGAATGCTGCCGTTTCCAAATTCACGCCATGGATGATTCAGATGAAAATTGTAATGAATTTAGAATAGGTTTGCTTATAAGAATTGGATGGTCGGGTGTTTCCTTTTCCATGGGGACAATTGCTTTAGTTACAGAGGACCCTCTATGAAGCAGCGATCTCTTGGGAAAGTGAAACATTGTTAAAATGTCTTTCTGAAGTCAGGATACTGATTGTGGCTACTCTTATTCAGAGCAGTCAAAGTTATGGGTTTGCCTGAAATGGTTAACACCCAATTGTTCAGTTGAATAATTGTTGCTATTCTAATCCATGAAAAACTTGTACCACAAGGCAGTGCATTTTTTCTCCATAGTTTTTTCTACAGTTATTGTAGTTGAATTAATTTTAAAGTATTGCTGAAGTGTGAAATGGTATTGCTCTGTTATCATTAGAGTTGCAAAACAAGTAACTAAATGTTTTTTGGGCAGTTGAGTAACAGATATTCTATGGAAACAAACTGGGCAGGCTTCAGGAGCTGTGAAGAAGTGGAAACTAGACTATAATGTGAGTATATCTTCAAGCTTGTGTACAGAGAGAGAGCGTGTGTTAGTCTGTCACTATGGGTGCTGCAGAGAGCTCCTCTCTGGAAAAGGAGAGCGGAATTCATTCCGCAACTTCCTCACTGAAGGCTCGGGTTTGGGCACACCTTGGATTTTATTGTCGACTGGTATTATAATAATGCAACGTTTATTTTTTACAAAGGGTACTGATTAATGGCATTTCCGATTTTATTATGGTATCGAATTGGTATTATTGAATTTCACCAGTATTGGTATCTATACTAAAATTTTGTTATGCCCTACTACTACAAATGATGCACTTTTTTTAAATTATTGTCATAGACAAGGGCCACCCCACTAACATACTACAAGCAAATAATCACAGATCAAATCATAATAGCAGTATACAGTTTGTTGCTTTAAAAAAAAAAATGTTTTAACCTTAATCGCAGCACAGACAAAGTTTGGAGTATAGTTTGCATGTAAACATTTTGTTTTTGGCTTCCATGTTCTTCCCAACTCAGTAGTTTGGATGGGTCACACAGAGAAAGAATTTTAAACTTGCTGTAAAAAAGTGAAAAAAACCTTACTACTAGAGAAAGACTAATTTTGCAACAGGCCACAAATGAAACAATTTTAAATATGCCAACTCATTGATTTTCAGAACACTTAATGATGTTCTTTTACGTAAAAAAGGGAGGTAGTTTGTGCAAGGGTATTATGTTAAACACAGTCTGTGTAGCCCATTACACACAAAAAAACAGGTTACATAAATGAAGTCCTCTACACCTGAAACAACTATAAGAAGTCAGACAAAGCCTAATAATGTGTTTAGGAATGGAAAGCTTACATGTAGCTGACATTATATAAAATCTGCTTTACATAACTTGTTGTAGCTCTCTTCTGAGTCTGCAAATCTACATTGATGTTCAGGACTTGGCATCCATCAGGTTAATGAAAATCTTTATCACTTTATTAACCTTGTTTACTTGGCTTTTGGCATTTTTATTGCCCATGGTCAAGTTTCTCTAAGGTCTGAAGTCACACTAGGGTCAAAGGTTGCACAAAGGTCATCCAGGATGGAGATGATTTAATTGAATGTAATTTTGTTTCAGGGCTCCAGGGGGCAGTGAACAACAGACATTTACATCAAAAACTCAATAGGCATGTGTTTTAGTTTGACACCAAAATAACGTACAGAATTCTGTATTTTAATTTGATGTGATAGGTGTTGCTTGTTTGGGAACCAGTGCCATAGTGGTAACGAGTTTCAGTTCCCAACCATAGTAATACACTATTTGCATAATTATTGTAGTTATTAACACCAGTAAATTACTGTCTGACCCAGTATTTGACTATGTTAAACACTCTTAACTAGTAGAATTACTTGACATTTTGCGATCACGAAGAAGACACAATCTGGCCAAAACTTGTGTATAGGCAATATAGCAGCATACAATATAGCTGTATAATGAATTCACAAATATTTTCCACATTTGATTTCAGGATTTTAATCGGCAAAATTAATCAGAGGTATGAGCTCTGTGAGTGCCCTGTAGTTTGCTGTTCTCAGACTTCAGATGAACCCTAAAAATGATCAAACTTGGTTATTTGCTAAATTAAGCAAATAGGTGTGGGTAGAGTAGGGAGAGAAAGAAAATATATAGTGCGGTTGGCTACAAGGAAAATGGTCTATTTCTAGGTGGTGCATTAGTTACAGTGTTCTACAGTGCAGTTAATATTGATACTTTGAAGTAGGTATGTCTTGTTACACTTGGCTGTTTTCTGCACTCAGTAATATGTCAATGTTCATGTGTGTGCATTCACATTTATAAAGGCATGCACCTTAGGTATCATGTGCTGCTTTATTTGGAGCTCCCCAGTCAGCACATGAACACCAACTAGGCTCTGGCGTCCACTATATCTGTTCTTGCTCCTGTGTGGCCTCCCAGTCCACTGCCTCTCTTGCCAATCCTGCGTGGGATGTTTGTCCCAGTTGCTCCCAGTTGCTCCCTGTTTACACGCAGCACTCATGAGAGGGGAGTGTCCCTCACCGCTTTAACAGAAGATTTGTCAGTGAGCCCCTGTCCTTTTTTTGGAACACAGTTTAGCCCAATCCTAAAATTGGCCTTTCATCAAGTATTTATTTCATGATTGTAATTTCGTGTTCAAATATCTCCACTGGTATATTTAACTCTATAAAAGGCAGGTGGTAGTGAGGGCTTCCTACATTATATATCAGTTTTAACATACTTACTTGAAAAATTGTAACATCAGTCATGACATCTCTGTCATGGTCATTTGTTAATAAACTTGGAAAAGGTATGCGGGAGTGGGAGACCACTAGAAATGCCTCTGACCATGAGCCTCAGCTTTTCAAAGCTACAGTATTTTGCCTAGTTGCAGTCTCTAAAGCACAGCTTGCCTTGCACTCCACACATCTGGTTCACATGAACCTTTAACAGATTGTTGAAAAAATGACAATCTCGGACAATAAGGTTGCTGTGGTGTTGAGAGGATTTACTGAATACAAGGAAACATCAGCCTCAAATCTGTGTGGTATTTGTTAAGTTGGGTTCACAATACATGTGATCAGAGCGATAACAGCAACCATTTTTCGAAGACTGCTGCCGCTAACTACATGTTGAATGAATGTGGGGGGGAAAATACAGTTTTTACCCTGGACATTCTCCACATTTGGTGTCGGTAGATGTGGGATTTTCCAGCTGTTGGTCAGCTGAATAAAGGCTAAGTGCGGCATCTACTGTGAGTCATTTTGGCCTTCCTGCCTTTGCTATTACAGTAAATACTGTTGTTACACTGATTGAAGCCTAATTAGCCTTTTAGTGGAGAGCTAAAGCCACTTTTGAATTTACATCAGCAGCTGGCATCAAAAAGTACATTTGCAACAATGTGAATGCTTGTGTAATATATACAAACACTACAGCCCTGCAATAATTCCTATTGTATTGAATCTCCTGATGTTGAATTGACAGTTCAGTATTGTTTAAAAACTATGAAATCTTTTTGAGACTAAGTTGTGGTGTTATTGTAACATATTGTAGATGTTAAGTATTCCCTGGGCCCAACCGCATGGGACAGATGGGGCAAAATAACGTTGACACCATATAATATAATACCAATAACTCTGTACACTACGACAGCAGCAAATACCACAGATATAAAAATGTAATATTATTAGCTTCATAAAGGGAAGATTTTATTGATTATTTTATTGTACTGAGCTTCACATCATTGTGTTCATTGTGTGTATTTGCAAGGGGGAGAAACACCAAAAGGTACAGTAGGAGCTCCTTTGCAGTGGCATCTGTGGATATCGGATGTCTTAAATGCAGAGAATCATCGTGTGAGTGTCATGTTCTGCTCGTCTCTGAATGAGGAGCCTAAGGATAACCCCCTTAACCCTGCACCCATCACAGCTAGCCTAAATAAATTAAAACAAAAATTTAAGCTAGTACAGTTGAAGCTTAAATTATTTTCAGGGTCTTCTTTTACACTAAACCGTCATTCTGAAAAGAAACTGAGCTGACATACCTCAAGTCAACTTCTGTTTTTACAAAACTCAAACAGCCTATTTTTAACTGCAAACACTTGGAACACTTCTTCTTTCTTGACAATCTTAGCTTTGCTAAGCAACCCTGAAAAAGGAATAGATAAAAAGAATTCCATTGGGATTCAGTCAGAGTGTAATTGGAAAAATACACAGTGCTTGGCAACCAGCTGTATTGCGTTTATGAATCCCATAGCATATGATTCTCTTCATATTTAACATAGCCTATTTATTCATTTTTAGAAAGTTGCCAGTACAGCTAAAACAGGAGAAAAAAGAATAGATCCCATCAGGTTACCTTACAGTATAACTTATGGAGACAGTAATTGTTAGACATATAAGCAGCTACTTTAAGTTTTTCCAAGCTGCTCTGTAAGTGTAAATGGAATGGGGAGGTGAGCTGTAACCCAACTCAAAATTTGCCTTAATTACAGGAAATAATTGAGGAAAAATGTCTTGGAGGGATGCTGTTTCTTTCAAAAGTGAAGAAAGTGTCACCTGAACCTCTTAAATGAGTGGCTGTCACCTGAGATGTTTCAGGTGTGGCTGTTCATGTATACAGTATGCAGTCATCATAGACATTATGTTGGTAAAATTATGTTGTTGTTTTTTAGTAGGATTTGGGGCTGGAGCACTGTGATTGGTCCATCAAACTGTAAGGTTTGGTTTAGATTAAAAGATTGATTATAGTTGTTTATGCTTTGGCATAAACTCATGGTTATGAATATGGTAGAAACCAGCATGACTTCTTTCTCTGCCAAGAACTACAGATGGATAAAGAACACAACATGTTGCACCAAATCATGCAGTGAAGAACATTAACTTAAGATAATTAATTTTCCACTAACCTTTACTTTCAATATTAGATTGTGGTTGCTATGCTTTCTTATGATCTCCGTCACAGCTGTTAAGTACATAGATTTGCTATACAGTATATATGTATTTTTGTTGTTGTGGACTTCAGTATTTTTAACGCTGTGTTGTGTTTAAAGGATTCTTGTTATAGACCAATAAGCAAATGTCATGGAAATGTTCCAAAGGAAGCACAAATGTTCAGCCAGCATTTCACAGTTAGACTGAAGGAAAATCTTACATAGTGGCTGCTTAAATTGTTTTTTCACTAGTTTCCCTTGAGTCAATGTCTGTGAAAAATAATGCCTGCGTGTGTCAGTTTATGCCTGATTCCAAGTGAGTGGTTGCTACGATAGCAATGATACGACACAATTCGAGTCCTTTATTTTATCTTAAAATCCAGGGAAAGCTCATTGTAAACTTTCATCATAGTTATATAGCTGGTGTATTTTCGTCATTTCGACATATCGTCAAATGAGGGCAGCAGAGTATCATTATCAGTCCACAGCAATCTTCTCTGTGATGAGATTGAAACCAAAAGTGCAAGCAGAACAGCAGTGTGTTTGTTTCACCTTTACAAACTGCTGGCCAACTGTAGCAGACACCTTGCACAGATTTCTTTCTTTCAATATCAGCTGCACAATAATAGACAGATACTGTATGTTTTAAAAAAAATATTAATGAGGATTTAAAAAAAAAAAGAATAATCATGACCCTGTGATGTGACATGATTAAATTCAGATGGAAAGTTCAAAGACCCATGAGAGCCTCTTCCTTGCTGAATTGGGCCTTATCAAAATACTGAATCCCTTTAGAATCACCATCATAACTGTTGTACTTATTTCACTTCCCTGCTGAGGGCCAGCAAGGTTTCTTCTTCTTTTCTTGAAGTATTTGTATTCCAACTTGAGGTGGAATTGTCCCAATGTGTATAGCGGCCAGTTAGATTGGACTGTTAAAACTTCATTAAGTTATGATATGAACGTTTACTCAAATCCTGCGCTGTAGCTCCATCTAGATTACATAGATGTGGATTATGCTTCCTGCCCAATGTGAACCGGTGTAGTCTGAATTTAACATAGATCTGGGCAATATCTGGACCATCTAGTAGGCAGTAAGAGCAAAATAGTATACTCAGGAAGTGGTCTGCAGACCTAACCATGTTATTGCCATGCTTCTCTGTTTCTGTTGGATATGAATAGATAATAGGTGCTTGTGTTCTTGGTGCAGCATTCAGAACAGGAGAAAGTGTTGGAGAGACAGGGCAAATGCTATGTGACAAAGGTCATAAACCAGACACATGACATGATGGTAAGATTACACTAACTCTTCTTCAGGATTTTCATTCCACTCATCCATTCATCTTTTGAAAACTGTACTTTACTGTGTGAGTGATTGTATATTGGTCCTTACAGGAAAACTGTCATTGCTCCTGCCCCCTCCAGAGGTCAGTGTCAGACAGTAGATGTATACTTTAATCAGTGGCTCTTTTCTCTCATGCCATTCTGTGTAAAAACCTTTTTGTCCAGCCATTAATATTAGGAAAATATGAAATAAAAATGGACCAAGTTCATTTAATTAAAGTAATGTAAACAAAATGAGCTGAAAGAGCCTTCAATAATTTTTGCTGTGCAGATAAAAAAGTAAAACTAAGTCCACTTCAGCATTATCAAACTTTTGGCCCAAAATTGCTATAATAGTCTCTGTGTGCTTTTTCAAAAATACAGAGCACGAAATACATATATGTTCAATGTTGGTGAATAGAAAGCAGTCAGTAGTTAAGTGTAATCACTGCAAAAAGAACAGGGGAGATTGGAATTGTAGCCCGCATAAGCAGAGTGGGGGCTAATAGTAATAAAACGTTTTTTCTTCTTCAAAGCAAAGTGAGCCACACGTGTGAAAACTACTGTGTATAAAATGGTATCCACATAGTGAATGTGTAAACAGTATTTTTTGTTTTTTACTATTTAATAGGATTTTGGTGGTATTTTGAATTTCTTTTTGCTATTGGTCATTTTGGTGGTTTCAGGAATGTGTGTAATGATTGGGGCAGTGAAAGAGACGCTGTGTATGTACACATCTGAATGATCCCATCCTGAGAGTCCTAAGAACATCTGAGCTTTCAAGGGTTTAATAATGGTGGTCGAGTGGTGTTGGAAAGTCCTATTCATAAGTCATAAACTCAGGATTCTTGATGCTACACGAGATTACCAATTGACGTATAACACGACCTTTCCACCTTTTTGGCTGGGAGGAAATGGCATCCACACTGTTAAATTGTAAATACACCTGAAAGGAAAACAACTTGATTCATTTCTGTTCTCAGAACAGACAATGCCTGAAACAATTCTATCTATTTCTTTACATGAAGAACAAAAGCAGTATTACCATCTTCTGCATCTTCATGTTTGTGCATATGTGTGTTGTTTGTTCTGAGAAGCACTCAAATGCACTGATGTTTGTACCTCTTTACCATTTGGCTGCACTGTCTTGATGCTAGACAGTGTACATCTATGTATAATGCAATGCATTTGGCGAGACCCTTTTGTAAGCACCCACAACCCACACTGTCTCACATCTCCTGTTTTTCTTTTCATTGCTGTTATCTTGCTAACATGCTTGAAAGTAGTCACTGTATGTTTCTGTGTTGATCCCACATGAAATCGATTCATTCATCTTTAGTTCAGCTCCATTTCCTGTGTGGTCTTTGAGCAGGCCAAATGGTTTGAATTGATTTAGGAACTAACCATGTTACCTTAAGGCTATGTGGCACTGTGGAGCCCACAATGGAGTGGACTTGGCTCAAGAGCACCCTTTTGAACCCCAAAATGACAAATTGATTAACAGGCTTAAATTACATTAACCTTAATATATGGACACCATGTCCTTTGGAAATGATTTGAGGATTTTGTTGAAAACATCTCTTTATCTAATCATGAGATGAGGGAACTGAACTCCTTTCTGTACACTGACTGTTGCCCTTGAGCTGTTCTTGATGTATCTGTTACAAATGCAAAAATCTCACATCTTCCCCAGTGGGATCAATCAATATGCCTATTCAGGGACTAGAAATCTGAGCCTATGGTAAAAACATCAACTCAGCTGAACTATTTTTCTACATAGACAGATATATCATGATCTCTTCTGCTAGTTAGAATAGAAGGCATCTGTATTTGTGTTAGAGACCCTAAAGCAGTGTGAACCAATCCCTTTTTTTGCAATGAAAGGGTTGTAATCTCATCATAACATTGGCATGGCTGTTTTCCATGTTGTGTTAGCATTTAGATTATACTATAGCTGCACAAAAAATCGAATTAAAATTAAAAAATTGTGATTATTAAATCATGAAAAGGCAGCAATTTACTTAATCAAAAAATGTCTTGATGCACTGCATGTGCCAGAGACAAGGAGCGGTTCTATCCTTTATCTACTCCATAGACTTTGTCTAATATTAAATAACAGATAGAAAGGTACATGTATATAAACTGTGATATCTTAAAGTATTTAAGGTTAAGGTAAGAGTAGATTAGAGGTAACTTGCATTGTTTAATCTCTTTCAGTTATTGTATTTCATTTTGATATATTAAAAAGGATGGGATCTTAAAAAAAGGTGATATCGGGGTGACATGCATTTTCAACCTTAAACAAAGTGGTCTCGTGATAATAATAATAATAAATCACAATAGTTTTCAGAATAACCTCAATATGATGTTTTTTCAAATCACGCAGCCCCATATTATGCTGTATTAATTTTATCTTTGGCGACTGAGCATTTGTGTGTAAGTAGGCAGGGGGACAGATATAAAATCTTTGTAGTTAGTCCACTGAGATCGAGCATATGTATGGAAAACTCAGTTATCTAACAGTCCCATTGCCTACGTATACAGTACATAGACGCCTGGGCCATGAAGAGAGTACATTCCATTCAAAATGTTACTGTAATTGTCAGTGACATCTTAGTAATACGTAAACCTTGTTCACATTCAGGAACTCTTATAACCTCAGCATTGTCCTGGATTGACACCTTTTAGTTTTTAGGAAATGAGCCTTACATAATTTACAGTGCTCAAGAGAGGGAATACTTTTCTGTAAACTGGTCACTCCTCCTCCCACTTCTCTGTGTTTGCACTCTTGTCCCCTTTGCTCCACCTCCTCCACTCCTCATTTCCTGCTGCCCCCACCCTTGCACTAACTGTATTGATCTTGTATGCATATGTCGTCATGTTGAGGAACTGAAGGGGGGAGTGGGTAACTTGCTGGGTGGGGCTCAGATGTTCAGAAGGCTAGGACTGCAGCATTATGAAAGAACTGGCTTTCTGCCTATATTGTCACTTATGATGAGGCTGTGGCTCTTCCATCAAGCAGGGTTTCCGTTAGCTTTTCCCATTACAAGGGGCTGTTGGTTATTTGGCCTTACACCTTAAGCCCAGTATCATTTGCACCACATTCTTTGCCTGAAGGAAATTAGTTTAGCTATGAATTTAGCTGATAAATCTGAGCAATTTGGATCAGTACACAGCAAAATTGTAGGCTTTCATAATGAAATTAACTTTTTTGCTTCCAGTGGTAGTTACTAGAATGAATAGACAAATGAAGCAATTTTAACCCCCTCACACACTCTTAAGTCATGTGCGCTCCTCTATGCTTTAAGTAATCAAATTCTCTGAGCCTCTTAAAGAACCAACAACAGTCGCATCATTCTTAGGCACCACATAGTGTCTGTCTGTGTTGTCAACACTGCGCCTCATATTTCACAGATTGTTCTGGAGAGATAAGACATGAAGTTGACATTTCTATTGATTGACTCAGCTGCCCACATTCTTCCTCAGTTTCTCATAGCCCTTCTGATAAGTGTGTTTATCACAGTAACGTAACATAACATTCATTGGTCTAAAGAGGAACATGCAATGCTGAAGTGGGGGAAAAAATAAATAAATGTTCAGCTTTGTAGAGGATTTTTACTCAGTCACTGAAGGAACACGAATACACTCAAAAGCACGCACATGTGCATGTCATATTTTCTGCAAGTGTTTGTGTGTTCTTCCCCTTTAGTTAGGGCCCTCCTGCTTTTCCTTATTTGGAAGGGGGGGGGTCACATGGGTGTATAGCCGTCTCCTAGCAGGAGGAACAAAAACTTAGAAATAAGATCGAACAACTGCATAGGAGCAAAAGTAAAACAGGGTAATAAGTCAGAACAAAACAAAACAAACAACTGAGAACGAAAGCAAAAAAACAAAGAAGAGGGAGAACTGGTCGGGATAGGAAGAGAGAGAGAGACAGAGAGCGTGAGAGAGAGAGAGGAGCAGCAGAACCAAGAGAGGGAGAAGAGATAAGAGTGTGACACACACAGGAGACACTGTGAGGAACCACATGGTGTTAAAATGCCTACCAACTTTACGGTGGTCCCAGTGAAGGACGGCACAAGAAAGACGAGACAAGAAGGGACTGAGGAACAGGATGATGTGGATGATAACAATGTGCTGAGAGAGGAAGAGGAAGAAACAACAGGTAAAATGAGAGGTTGTTTCTTTTTACATTGTCAGGTGGAGGCTTTCTGGAAATGAGATATGCGTTGCTACTTGAATGTTCACAAGTTTTTATATTTTTATACGCTTTACAGTGCCTCTGAGACTTAACCAATCAAACGTTATGCATTTTACACACATCTTTACTTTTCTGTCAAGGGTGCAATTGGAGAAGTAGCTGCAGAAAGCTCCAGATCTTTGCCTACACTAACCAATGCAACCAGACAATTTTATACTGACTAGCAATGGGCAGAGAAATGCAGGCTGTTTAGGAGGATAATGTGTAGACTGAGAAGCCTCTTAATTTTCCATCATAACTTACGTGTTCTGAGGGTTAGCTCACATACAACTCAAGAGACGCTGACGTGGATTTGTTCAGTCTATTTCAGCATATCCACTTTCGCACAAGTCTTTTTCCTATTTCTGCTCGATTCTCCATTGCTAAGACAAACTGAAGCGTCTCCAAAACAATGTGAGAGTTAGAGGAACAAACATAGGAGCAACACACTTGCTCTAATTGGGAAAGCCGTGACTTTAGCATTTTTTAGCATCTGTCCGTGTTGATTTCCATTGGTATGCAACCTCTAAATTGAGTCAACATCCAATGGCCCAGCACTGAACTTTAACAAACAGCGTAGACCTATCATCACTTTTATTTTTTTTACAAAGCCTGTGATGGAGCATAACAGATATTTCCATGGCAATTATGGTAGACATAGTATTATCAATATATAAACTTCAATAACACGTAGGAGGTGCTATTAATATGTAATAATGGCAATTTGCTTTGGGTGTCAAATTTAGACAGTATATGTAAATTCATCAAATCTGCCCTCTCAAATTTGGAATTATGAAACCAAAATTCTAATCTGTCTAGCCTTTATGATATACTGTACAACCTAGATGTAGCAATGTGAATTTAAAGCTATTCTCTCTTTAATCTTTTTAATTTTTCCTAATTTCCATGAAAATCAATCTGGCTTTCTATCTTGTGTTCATTCTATCAGTAACATTGTCACATCAGAGATTTGGGGTTGGAACAAAATGTTATCCTTCTGTCAGCAGTGCATGTTAAATTTCAGCCCTAGATCTAGGAGTTCATCATGACCTCTCCAACAGTCCACATCTTTCTAGACTTTTGTTAGTAGTTGCTGTTTTTACAGCATTTCACATGGCACTGAGCGAATGAGATTGCATGATTTAATTTCTGCTGTGGAGCTGCAATTACAGCTACATGCTGGGTAAGATTTTACAGACTGTGGGAGAGAGAATAGCCTCTTGCTATTATGGTTATGCAAGAAATCCCACTGCAGCATGCCTTGGTTTCCCTCTGCGTCTTTGTGCGAATGCTACCATTTGTTGCTCACAATGCTTGGAGTTGAAGAGCAGGAGATGACATATTATAAAGGTCCTTCATTCCATCTGAGGGGTCAGTGGTTCACACTGTCACATCACAACAAGAAGATCCTGGGTTTGAATCTGGCTAGATTCCTTGTGTGTTCTTCTAGTGTCTGTGAGTTTCCTCTGAGTGCTCTGGTTTCCTCTCACAGTCCAAAAACATGCAGGTTCTGTGAATTGGTAACTCTAAATTACTTGCGGGTGTGAATGTGTCTGAACTAATTTGTTTCTCCATGTTATGGCTGGAGTGCACGTCATCCGACTCACTGGTCAGAGAGCCGGAAGGAGGTGGAAACCCCCTTTCCACCGGTCAATTCAGGGGAGTCTGAGTCCAACTAAATTTGTAACTCTCCGACTCCACTGCTCTTCCAGCCGCATCCATTTCACACTGGGTCTGGCCTGCTGTGTGTTAACCCCTCCCCCCTTAGAAAAGTGAAAGTTTGTGCTGTTTGCAATCTTTGCGAGATTAATGATATAGAGACAAAAACACACACCACGCCCTCCCCTCTCCATAACAGAGGGCTCTTCACCTTCCATTGTGGGTATTTGGAAAAGGCATAAACATGTTATCTGCGTCAAAACAGTCCTGCCTTTAGCCCAGTGATGGACTGGTGACCAGGGAATACCCTTGCTCTTGCTTAGTGGATACTGGGATAGACTGGGTAACCAACAGGTTGGCTCCAGCAGCCACACACAGATCAATTTTTATACATTAGAATACTGAGATGCAAAAGTTTGGGTGCTTTATGTTGAGTTTTAGAACATGTACAAAGTGTGAATAAAAACTAAAATGTTCAGTCTGTACTTTGTAATAGATAGGTATTGTATTGATGATCTCTAAATTCATGAAAATAGCTACAGAAAAGTGGTTGCTAATCAATATAAGTTCTGTCGTTGGGTGAGTAGTTAACGCTTTTTGTACAATTAAAAATGGTCTAATCTGTGTGGTTACTGTGTTCTTGACAGGGCAGAGCCACAGTGAAAATAGTAAGAGGAGATAGGCTGAGGTGATCTGGTTGTGTGATGGACAGGGGAGGGTCCTAAATAGCAGAAATATTGTTGGCTCCAAAAGCAGTGGCTGTTATTGATTATCCTGCTGGCTTGTTTCCTGTTGGCTGAGTGGAAGAAGATGAGACCCCTCCCCCATGCTGTGTGTCAGTTGGCTTGACTCCAGTTTGTAAGTCCTCTCATTTCCTTCCCTCTTTGGCCTCCTCTCCCTCTGTGTCTCTTGGTTCTGTCTCCATTACCACTGCTTCTTGCCTTTTTATGATGTTATTAGAGCATGAGCAAAAGTCTGTCTCCAGAAGCCACCGTTTCAATTATTACAGTATAACAATTAAGATGGATGTCAGTGTGGCCAGGGTGAAAATACATTATCATATAAGCTGGTGTTTTTTCATTTTTATTTACAGATAAATATGAGTGACGCACATGATTCCAAAT
>OMOW01109457.1:0-13013 GCA_900312555.1 Lamprogrammus exutus
CTGGTGTCGGTGTTTCGTGTGGTGGAACCGCTGCTCCCAGCCCCGCCAGCCCCTTGTCGATGTATCTTGCCCGCTGTGTTGTTGTTGGGTTGTTGTTGTTTTTTTTTTGTTTTTTTTACACAAGGATCCATAAAGGTTCTGGAGTTCTCCGTCCAAACAAATAATTAAACACATCAGATCCGGAGTCGATGTCGATAAGTCCCGCGGAAAGTCGTGTCACCGCTGGAATTAAACGTCTAATTGTCTCTGCCTTCTTGTTGCAGGAACGATTCTTGGGGAGCCTGGTCCACTAAAGGATGTAAAACGTTGCTCACAGATGCATCCCATACAAAATGCTTATGTGATCGTGTATCTACCTTCGCCATTTTGGCTCGGCAACCAAGAGAAATAGTAAGTAGGCTATTGATTTGTTATTCACTGTGGATGCTATAGGCTAATGTGTTGTGCAATGCTACCTCCGTGCACGTTCGCATGTCAATCGAATCTATACTGATAATCACGTTAAATCATCATTGTGTAGTGTTGTGTGTTACTTCTAGTTTGCACATAGATTGAGATAAGTGTGCGCGTGCACACGGGAGGGTGTGTGCATGCTGATGCATGTGTGTGTGTCACTGTCTCATTAATCAAACGCAAAACCTGAAGATGAAGGATTTAATATTAATTAACATTTAACTTACATTCATTACAAAGTTTGAAAATTTTTTGTTTGCGTAGATTACTCTGAGACATGTTGGTATGGAGACGTCAAGTAGACATCTGAGGTGTTAAAGTAATTAACATAAAGATCATACTTGCACTGTGGCCTTGCTGCATCAGCAGGCATTAAGAAAGACGGAAACACTTATTACCTTCCCCACTGTAAGGCCTCAATCATCTACCAACCAAACCCAGGATCTCTAGTATGATATTTAAACGTGTCAGTTTTTGTACTGATGCACTCATTATTTTGTATTTTATGTATGTTTAAAACAACTACATCTACAGATAGTTCTAAAGTGCAGACCACAGCCATCTTGAATGGTTTCAAATTTCACTGGAAAAATAGATGAAGTCATCTGAGTGTGGGTTACATATATCTTCATTTCCTGCAAAAGCAGATGTAAAGTTTTGACATCTACTGTATCTAACCAACCTTCAAGCCCACACACGCACTTCAAACCCTCACTGCATATTACTGTAAGAAACCCATCGTGGAATATTCAGATATTCAGATTGGCGGTGCTTGTTTTGAGCTGTTTCTCCTACGGGCAACAAGAAAGATTTACTATCCTGCATGAACCACGTCCAACCTCCCACTGACTGGTTTTGTCTTGCTCTGTCTCCTCCACAGACCATGGAGTACTCAGGGGTCCCATCTGTGACACTGATAGTTGGCTGTGGTCTATCTTGCCTGGCCTTGATCACGTTGGCTGTAATCTATGCTGTTCTATGGAGGTAAATGTAAACTTTAACTTACGATGACAATCATTTCACTCTTGTGTTTATTATATTGTGTGCATTTATAGCATTGCCTTTGTCTAATACAGTTAATACTTTTGACCTCAAGACTAAAACTATCTTAAATGCAGGATTACAATATCCACGTGCAAAACTGTGAGAGAATCGTTGAAATGTTCAAATGCACCAACGCCGTTTTCTCCCTCATTTCTTTAGATACATTCGATCTGAAAGGTCAATCATCCTCCTCAACTTCTGCTTATCCATTATCTGCTCAAACATATTGATCCTTGTTGGACAAACACAGACCCACAATGTGGTAAGTGTCATTTAGTTTAGTGTTGATTCTGCATATCAGTGCATTTGAATAGATCTCAGTTAATCTAATTGTTTATATTATAATCTTGGTTAATTTACATTGCTTGGGCTTTGGCAAATATAAGGATTTATTTGAACAGCTTTAGGTTTCTATGCCAGTGTATGAAAAGTGTGTCATATTCTCCTTTTCCAACTTCATTCAAGATATTTTAGACAACTGTACTCCAGTCCACGGCGATCTAATTTAAGGAATTATTTGCTTTATACGCCACAAGTGTTTTGCCAGATGTTGGCTCTGTTATTTAGTTTGAGAAACAAGAATTTAACAGTTTCATTTGCAAACAAATTGTTCATTTTCATTTTTGGCGCCTCACTGACGAGCCTCACATTTTTCATCCAAATGGAGAATAAAGAGTTTCTAATGCCTCTAAAAGATGAACATTGTCTTTGCTTTGGCTCAGAACTATTACACAGGTGCTCCATTGTCCTCTGATAAACTTGAGACAGAGTCATTCTGTTGGCACTGACACGCTGATGATCCTGAATTGCAATTAGACGCGAGAGGCCATAAAGGACACAAAAAAATGAGGACAGTCGGATCACTTTGAGATGAAATACTGATGCTCGTTTTATTGGCATTGTTCAAATGAGTGGCACAGCAATCATTAGCAAGTCAACATTGTTTGGTAGATTCTGCAGTATATGAGAGTGTGTAGGAGTAGAAAGGAAGATGTGACGCACATAGGAAGCCATGTCTGCGCAGGTCAGTCACAGACTAATGAAATTACTGTGATGCCTTTTCTGAGAGGATCCTGCATTTGTGACAATAACATTAAGCTTAAAGTTGGATTAGGCAATGAAAACAGGTCTGGCATGTAGATTTCATGTGTCATGGATCATCATGGACTGATATGAATCTGTTTTTGTTCAGATGTCAATGAGAAATCAAAGGTTCAAACCGTTCCCAATAAATCATTTCCATCTCTTCTGCTTTGTAACTAGCCAGTGAAAAAGTGGCTAATGTAAAAGATTGTTTGGCAAACAGTAGTTTGGATTTACAAGCTGCCCACACAGGTGTCTTTGTTAGTTGGCAGCTCTGCAGAAGGACACATTGGCCAATTACACACACACACACACACACACATTTAATTTCATAATTCGCGCTATAACCTTACCTTTTGCAAAAGACCAGGACAATGTTGTATTGCTCTCATCTCATTATGTATTGTCGTTTCACTTTTAAAAAAATGCAATTCTGTTTAGGTTTCCAGCCAAATAACAAACCAGTGTTTATGGAACATGCAAACAACGCAGCAGTCACAGATTGCAGTTCAGAAGTGCATGTTGCAATGCAGACAATCTCCTAAAACAGTGATTAAAAAAAGATATCTGACAGGGTATTTCATCATTAGAAAATGCATTTATTGGTGCTGTGGAATCCCTAAACTTCTATTAGCAGAAAGAATAATTCTCCCACGTAAAACGAAAACTGAATCATGAAAATAATGAACGATGAAAAGTCTCTCTAAAGTGTGTTTTCGATATGTTTCGCACATTTCCTATATCTGGTTTCTGACTTGCACATTTAAATTGGATCAAATTTGATATTTCACAAGTAACCGCAAGGAGTCAGTGGAAAGAAAACTTTAGCTCTGCGAATGTGTCAATCTCATGAAACACCAGCGTTCACACGCGATAACTCCATCTGACTCGTTGCTATCCTGACTGATGTGGCACACTGTACTAACAGTGCTGGCCAAAGCTACGAATGCACAAAGCCCGAGGGCAGTTTCAGAGCTGATCTGATCTGAAGTCTTGTCCAATTTAATCAAGCCTCCAGTCTTGATTAGGAGGACCGTCACTTAACATGGAATGCACGCGACACACTCCTAATAAGATATCTGTCTCTGGAATCTGCAAAGAGATTAGATGGTTTTTCAGGAAATCCTCTCACATAATGAGGATGTTATTTTAGCATCTCTCAAAGGGACACAATGGACCATTCACCTGAGAGAGTCAAACGAAAATGCCAAAGTAAAGTCACAATTAGTGATTTATTTGTCATCGCTCAATGTTTTTTTGTTTAACTGCTCAGGGGCTGAAGTGCAGTTTTAAACATCTAAAAACTTTTTCAAACACTTTGGGAAAATACTGCTAACGTACTTTGCCATAACGGATTCAGAAATTATTATAAAATAAAAATACGTCTTCATGAAAGAAGACAATCAAATGTTGCGATTTGATCAGCATGTTGCACTCATAAATGGATTAGTATGTTTTAAAAGAATATTGTATTGTCCCTCCCATTATGTGTGTTCCCCAGGATATTGATGTTGATCCACTTAGACCATAATGACCCATTGTAAAATACATCGTCGTAGGTCCAGTCAACGCAGCATTTGTCTCATGGGTCTTCAAGGTGCTGTGGCTAAAACCCTCCAGAGCAGGGAATGATTATTAGCTTTCCTTTGTTCTGTTCTTGAATGTTGTTGTATTAATATTTGAGAAATATTTCCATTGTTTGATCAGCCATACCGCAGACTGTTTGAGCGGGGGGCCAGGGACCGAAGGAAACATATCCCCTGTGTGGGTTTAATTACAATGCTGCCTCGCACTGCCTCGATTGTTTTCCCTCTATCTATCGTAAGGAGTGTATTTAATTGGCTTCTCTGTTTGTGGATTCCAAGTTGCTCATCATCTAATGGAAATGATCTCTTTGTTGTGGAGGTGTCCTCTGGGAACAGGAAGTCAGTAAGTCACCTTTGCGTGCGCATTTCCTTTGTCCTCTGCCTTTGTTCATCTTGGTTTATGGCAAGAAGACAAACAAGAGAGGTAGACACGCTTTGAAGCTGCCAGGTGAGGAAGGGCTACTCTAAGGAGCAGGTTGACTTACAGTTTGAGATTGTATCCGCGTATGATTCTTAGCCTATAATGAGCCAAATTCCATAGACGTTCAGTGTAAGTCAACGTACTGAAGTTCTATGTCAACTTGGCTTTGTCCTGTCACATAACACAGGTCACCAGAAATTGGCCAGCTTCTATGAAACGCTGAAAACAAAGCTCTTCAAGTGTCATAAAGTCACATCTGCTGTTGTTTTTGCTGGGGACGGGAGCCTTGTTGGCAGACATAATACCTTCTTCAGAACATTTTGACACTGGTCTGAGCCCAGACTCTGAAAATTGTCTTTTGTTTAAAGTCATTTTGTCACGTATCAGCACAAATGGGTTATCAAAGCTGCTGTTCAGAAATTCATAACCGTACAATTATGAAAATGATCCTCTTCAATTCGGCTTGTAGTATATTTTTGGCCTTGTGTGACTTTGTACCGTGATAGAATATATCAAAGCTATAACATTAGTGTGTTCTGCACCACTTTAAGCTGCACTGTTTGGGGATGACCCAGTAAATACAGCAGAATAAACAGTAAAGGTGAAATGTGCAAGGTGTTAATGTTTGAGAACAGAGCAGTTTGACCTGATATGTCTCCCTAGAAAAAAGACTTTAAATTCTCCTTATTCTAATGAAATCATTTTTCTACATGTCTTTTGTTCATACACATAAACAGACAGGCACAAGGTCATGTATGAACCATGCAATACACATGAAGTAACTACAGTCCAAACATTGGACGGATGTGTATTTTTAGAACATGAAGCTCGACCCTCCTTAAAGTGAGGTGCAGGA
Organism: Lamprogrammus exutus; assembly: GCA_900312555.1. NCBI lineage: Eukaryota > Metazoa > Chordata > Actinopteri > Ophidiiformes > Ophidiidae > Lamprogrammus > Lamprogrammus exutus. The sequence continues at coordinate 5,444 of OMOW01109457.1, forward strand.
AAGGGGGATTTGATTTATCCTTGCATTTCAGTCAAAGGTTAAACTAAGTGATTGGAGAATGATTTAAATAGAACAAGGCAGCATCAGCATAAAGTTTATTACTGTGGATTTAAAAAGCACCTACAGCAATGGGACTCTGTGTTCTTTCGTTAGTTGCTTTTTGTGATAAGAATTGAGCTATGCGCTGTTTAGACTACATTGAAATACAATTTGTATACATACTGCACGCCAGAAGTCCCAGAAGTGTGAACGAGTGTGTATGCTGCTCTGTGTTGCATCCATAAAACCAAACTTAGCCTCGAGAGTTTTGAACTGCAGTGGCCAAGCCAATGCATTTTATTTAGCATTCCTTTTAGATTCAACTACAGTTTGCCTCCGGCACTTTGTTGTTTAGAGTTTTTAAAGTCGCTAAAGTTTCATTCCACTCCACTCCCATCCACACCTCCACCTCCACCCGAGCACCTATTAACATTGTTGTTACTTAAATCAAAACAACCAGCCTCCTCCTCCCACACTGACTCGGGATCATCGGCAAGATTAAACGTATATGGTCTTGCTCTGCCTCTCTCACCACAGCAGTCTTAAAGCGGACATATTGCTGCATACTTTAATGTGGGGAAAAAAAGCACACCCGTATCCACTTCTAATCTCCCCGGGTGCAGCACAGCTGTGCACACTGAAAGAAAACTTGTAGGAACTGATTCTTTAAAACACATTCCAGAAAAGCTGTAAATGTAGACTAAGTTTTCAGGGCAGCTCAGGGCCATGAGTTGGTCTTACTGAATGAACATATATGTTCAACACAAATTCCCCACTATATTACACTATAAATAAGAATAAAAATAGCAAAAGAAGCACAATATGTCCCCTCTAAACACAATAACACCTTTGTTGTATTACACAGAAGATAAAGTGTGATCAATGTGCTCAGTAGCATGCATTGTCAACTGGATTGAAAGTCTATGTCTGTGTCCAAATACAACCAGTAAATTAAGTAATAATTATTGTAAATGATGAATAATAAACAGCATTCATTACATAAAGATACCTGGTGTTTGGAAGGAACATGTAACTTTTATATCATTGTTAGATTAATGCTGTGAACTCTAAAGCCTTATTATAACCAAAACTCAAATCCCTTTCTGGTTCACTTCAGTAAATGTGTCGCAACAGTGGAGCAGCAATTAGGCTCTCGGATTTTAATGTTTGTAAAGCTTAGCACTGACACCTAAGCTTACCACTGAGAGAAATATTTCATATTTTAGGCAAACCTTAAACTGCTAAACTGCTCTCACTGAAGCCCTTACCACTGGCTACACTATCTTCATGTCTAGCTACATCAGCTCTGCTATGTTTTAATGTGGTCCCTTCCACAGTTCCTCTGTTTCCATGGATACTGACTCAGTGTGCTCAACATCTCCCGGCATTTGCCTTTGTAAAGGGCATTGTGAACTGTAGGTTCCAACCTCATTTTTGTACAACTGCCTACATACAACCTATGCTATCACAATGCACAATGTTCTTTTATCTTCCTCTATGTTTAAAAGCAGAGCTTATACTTTTTATTTTTATTTCCAAGAGTTAATGAGGCTGATGGTATAGGTTCCTGCAACTTTAAGTGAAGCATGAAACATAACTTTTGCATATGACCTGTTTCTAGGAAACAAGGCGGGCCTCTATTTTCAGCATCGTGAACAGCACACTAGCAACAGCAACACTAGAATAAGCTTTGAATTTAGCCTACAGGCAGTGTCGCTATTTAACCGAGAATCACAGATTCCCTTTTGTCTCCTTCACTCACAGATCTGCGTGGACGAAAGAAAACTCTGCATGCAAAATGATCAATGAGCTTTCTAATTGATTTGGCATGTCTTTGTGCAATAATGACCGCGTGCAGCATTAGGGAAAGTGGATGCACCGCTCACTGATTCCATATTCTAATAACGTTTCAGAAGTAGGAGACGGCACAATAACACGGAAAATATGTGGGAATAATGTTTCCTATAAATTCACAATAGAAATTTTTTTTTTTACCTCTGGGGCATGTTTAGTAATTTAATACTCAACACTTTCTATAGTCATCCTTGACTTGATTTATGATGATGTACTGATGTATTACATCTCCATTTAGAATCACCTCATATGTGCAAGGTGAATAACAGTAGACGATAATGGTTTTGGGAGATACATTTTTATTGGTTGAAACTTGAAAGCTCTATTATAAAATTTGCTGAACAGTGTGTTAAATAAACCATGTTAACATATTGGAATTTACCAAAATGCACCATCTCCCTTATATTGATCCATCCATTGCTGTCTTCACAATAATTTAAGAACCTCTGGCAGACAGCCCAAAGAACCTTCTCCCAGTTGTTTGGATCACTCCCAATGTATGAATTAGAGAGGGTAATTTTGATTAGTATGCACAGGGATGAACACAGAAAGCCTAAATGTAAAGGTGACCACAAGATTGGAAACGAATGCAAAATCACTTGTGGAAGCTGCTAAAGATGCTAGCATGAGCCCGTCTCACAATAACTACAGATGGTAGTTTACTAGCTGGCATAAACAGCGACACCAAGAAGTGAATGCTGAAACGGTGTGTTGCAGAGGTAGAGCAATGCAAACAATGAATTTAAAGAGTTGTTCCAACAAATGCAGCAGAAACGCAGGAAAAATGCAAGTAAAACTGATAGACATGTGATCATATTCCTGCTGAAATTATGTCCATAGCGAGAAACAAAACAATATACGACAATGTATTGGAATTTGTGGTTACATTTATTATCTCAAAATTGGCTACAGTGGACAACAACAGAAAATTTGATTATGAATTTCGTGTTATAAACTGTATGTATTTGTGTTTTGCTAAACTTTGGGTGACCACTTTCATATTTTCTAGGGTTTGCCCTTTATGCTGGGCATACTGGAAAGTGATTTTTATAGGGATAAAGAAAATGTATGGAAAACAGATTAGTTACTCTGTTCACAGGCCCTTGTATTCAGTGAAATACTGTATATGTAAGCTAGACATCTAAAATTATTCACAGTTTAATCAAACTCAGCCCACTTCCAACATAGACAATAAAAAGTGTCTCAACCTGCAGACCTGTTAATATTACCTTTAGTAATATTTAAATAATATGCTCTTAGTAGTTGAAATTGAAAATAAGACGTGATAAATTTATTGTAGACCATCAATGCTGCTTATATTTTATAGGCTACTTATTTTATACTAGTGTTCATAAATGTTAGACATTAAAAACACGATCCTGGCAATTACAATTAAGCATCAGAGACAGTAGTGTTGTGGAAGTGTTGTGATGTACACAAACTCATATACACACACACTCAGCAAGTGTTCATGCACCCTGCATGGATTTTGTTTTGAAACATTTGCTAACTGAATCCACATTCGTGTAATTAATATCCCTCATGGCTGTAGATAAATAGAATTTCCTCTTTCTCAGGCATGAGGTAATGCTGGATTATTGTTCAACAAACCCAATGACCGCTGCGGGGGATGGATGGCTTTGCTGTGGTGTTCTCAGTGGGGATGTTAAGTGTTTGGGGGATCTCACAGTATGGTGTGGATGTCCTGGGATGAGCTGATTCACTCCAGCCTCTCTCTCTTTGTGCAGATTACCACAGATTTTTTACTGTGAATAATCTGCAGCCCTCAACTGAAGCATCTTAATCTTTTCTCACTCACAAATGCCAACTTGCAGGGACTTGATTCTTATGGACACTTCTTTATTTGTAATCCTCTTTGAAATAATTACATTTAAAGATGCTTCTCTTTGGAACAATGGACGGATAAGCTAATGAAGCTGGGAAGCACTGTTAACCTGAAAGGAAGCCTTGCCACCTCCACGAACACGCTTAATGTCATCGGTGCCTTGTGGTTTGTCCCGCTCTTCTTTGTGTGACGCTGTTGACCTTGGCTCACATACCTCCTGGTGGGATCCCTCGCATACTAATTAGGGTTAGTGCAGAGGAATGCTACGCCATGTCTGTCTGTGTCAGTGAGCCGGGGCTCTCAGCCCTGCTACCATTGCCACCTTTGTTACTGCAGTCAGGTGGTTCAGACCGACTTAGCGTAGGATCGTAATCACAGAGATTTACACTGCAGACAGATGCAAGAAAACAAATGACAGAGATATGAATTTAGATGATGCGTGCCTGCAGGGGAGCTTTTTACTCGTAAACTTCGATGGAGTTTGCACTTGTTTTTGTTACAAAGCCAAGGTAATGTTAGGTGATGCAGTCATTTCTAACAGCTGTGCATTATCTCAATCTAGTGCCACTCTTAGCACTCTGTGTGGGAGATGGTGTTTATGTGTTGTGGCCCTTTCCACAATTTTACACAAAGACACAGTATCAACTCAAAGTGGAGATGTTCTAATGTTCGAACGTTTTGGCACTGGACCTTTGTGTGTGTGGGAGGGCATTGCTCCTACAGGGTTTGAGTAATGTAAAGCTCTATGGTCAACAATGATATTTGGGTAAAACTGGGAAAATATGGTGCAGTGTGAAAATACCCTGAATTATATTTTAAAATAGATTTTTTCTTTCTTTGAATGAACTTTTCCAACCTTCCAAATTTTGGGCTCAAGTCAAAATTGTTACATCATGACACAAAGTTTTTTTTTAAATGACAGAATTATTCACAATCCTGGAAAAGTCTATGCATGTGTATACTGTATAGTGCTGTCTGAGTTCATCTTGACCCAACACATATCGTAATGTTTAGAACCCAAACCCCATTGATTCCAGACAAATTTGTGTCCAATTCTGACCCCGGCCCAACACAGCAGAGAAGTATGAATCAGGTATCAAAATTCTTACAACAGCATCTGTTTCATTACAATTAGTTCTCAACATCCATTCGTTTGATTTTCCTTGTGAGTCTACTTATTTACATTGACGTCGAGTCCGTCCCTCAAATCACTCGTCTCCATTCTCTGCCCGTGAAAAGTCGTGATCCCATGGGGTCCCATCAGGTTTGGACAGTTAAGGACTTTACCTTCTGGCATAAAAATGTACAGTAAATGCACAAACACAGATACAATCCAGTATGGAACAGGTCTCTTTGTATGTGAGCTGTATTTTCTAATTCATAAACTGCATTTCCGCCAGAGTAAAGCTTCGTTTGAGCCTTAGATGAACACATCTACTTAAGTCCTTTTCTTCATTTATCTACAGGGTGTTTGCATCATGACAACAGCCTTTCTGCACTTCTTCTTCCTGGCATCATTCTGCTGGGTCCTCACAGAAGCCTGGCAGTCTTACATGGCGGTGACAGGGAAGGTTCGGACCCGGCTCATCCGCAAGCGCTTTCTTTGTCTGGGTTGGGGTAAGCAGCGTGTTTTTCTAAACCTCCCCGTTATGTCCCATCATACCTTGCACCTGATCAGTTTGTTTCAAGGTTATGTGTGCATTTTCTGTCTGCTGTTATCCGCACCTTTTTGGAGCAGCTGGATCTTATTCTCAAACATTTCATCCTATCAGGTTCTCTATTGGTGTGGTTCTCCTATAGCAGGTTGCAGTAACCTTATGTGTAATGGACAGGGTGTGAGTCAACCACTCATACTGCAGTACAATCTGATTTACCTAAAAACCCTTTAGAAATGGGGCTCATATAACAACAGCAGTGAGCAATAATGTAATTTATTTATACTCTATTCTGCATTGCATACATTCGGTCAGTGTAGGTCTCGGATAATTAAGTTTCCACCATCCTATCCTGCTGTGATCTCTGCACTTTAATATGACATGATGAAAGGATAAAATAATGACCATTATATATCTCCTATAACAGAAATCTTTTGTCATAAACACATTTTATAGCCAAAATGTCGACACATCAAGATCTTTTTTTTTCATTTGATAAATGTCAAAATGAATTCCTATCCAAAGGCTTTCTTACAGACTACAGAAATCTCTCCTTTAAAAAAATCAATTTGATTATGAAAGAGCCCACATTCATTCTTCGTGTTACCTAGCAACAAACAAGTCTCTCTTAGTCATTGCAGTGCCATCGCTGGCTGCAGAAACAGACAAAGACTGTTCTACAGTGATATAAATGTATAAAAAAAAGCAGTATCAGCTTATTTGATGATCAATAAGACATTCAATATCATTTTATTTCACAGCAAAAACTCCATTTCATGTCAGCTAATTGTACATGCATTGAAATAGAAGTACTGCTGTAACCCGCTGCACAGTAAAGTCTGTGCTCGCATAGCACAAAAACCTTTTTCGTCATCAGACATACGGCACATGGTACCTGTTGTCTTAATTCAGCCCGTTTGAAGTGCATCCTCGCCGCCTGCATGCTGATTTATGACGCGCCTCTACACTCGCTGCACCCTTTATACCTTCAGCACTGCAGAGAGGCTTTGGATGACCACAGGGCCTTTGCCTCATGCCTCCAAGAAACTGATTACATCAATAGCACCTGCCTGTGCTGCCCAGAGAGGAAAGGCGTTAATATTCTGAGCACACGGCTGTAAGGACAGAATCCATTACACCAATCCATAACAAGGAGCTATACAGCAAATATCCTTTCATATGTACGGTGGAAAAGGTGGTGGAGTGTCTTACGGTATAGTGTGGAGGGTGTTTGAGTTGGTGATTTTTTTTCCCCCACTCAATGACCTGCGGCTATTTGTCAAAGCACAGTGTAGTCTCTCTTCTTCTGCCACTTAATGCAATATGTTGATTGAAATATTGAAAAGCTTGTACAGTAAGTCGATGCAGTGCTCTGTCAAAGGGGTTTGCTGTCTCATCAGCATCAGATCCTATTTTGACTGTATTGAAGTGACCTCATATTCTCCCAATTTCTATCAAGCAACTAGGACTGCCTGGATAATCGTTAATTTTATTCTCTCTTTTACAGGATTGCCAGCTTTAGTGGTTGCTGTCTCAATGGGATTCACAAAAACAAAAGGATATGGGACCCCCCTGTAGTAAGTTTCCCATCTGTTTATCTGTAATTTCCAGTTTTTACACTGTGCACCTGCAGTAGGTCCAAGCTACGATTTAATAGTAATGATGAAAAGTGTCTTTAGTGGCATACTTATCCTAAATAGTGCCATAAATAAAGTCCCGCGAACCCAATCAAATTTCAAAATAGCACGGCAGGACCTCAATTTCATGTGAGTTGTATCCCTGCAGGATACCAAATGCATAAACACTGTTTAAAATCTCTTTAGCATTTTATTACCCTGTGAAACTTTGGAAACAGAGTTACAGCATATGGCACTAAGCCCCTGACAGTAGAGGAAAATACAGTCTTATGGTGGTGTGCACCATTAACTTGATGCACGATGTAATCGTAATGCCTTGGTGCCCGTTCAATGTTTCCCTGCTCCCCCTACAGTTGCTGGTTGTCGTTGGAAGGTGGGCTCCTGTACGCCTTCGTTGGACCTGCAGCTGCTGTTGTTCTGGTATGTTTCCCTCATCCAACAGCCATTTATATATGTTGTATAGTGAGCATAATAGAAAATGCATACATTGTCGGTAATAGATCTGCACAAAGTCATTAGATCGGAAGAGCGTCGTGTAG
>OMOW01109462.1:5779-16203 GCA_900312555.1 Lamprogrammus exutus
ATTCTTCAACATTCATGGAAATGTATTTCCAGGAATGTTGAAGAATGGAAGGCTGAAATGATTATCTATATATCTACCGTATATATTACCATGACATTAAAGGTAACAATACTCACTGGCCACTTACAGATACAACTGTACAATCCAATGCTATCCAAAAAAAACACCCTGACTGTAAATCTTACCTTTGTGAAAGTAATTCATGGCCATAAAGTGGCCAATGAGTATTAATGTGATGAAAATTGTAACCAAAAACGGACATATTGCAAGTTAAAGAGGGAACGATAGCTTCATTTGTTGGTTTGTCTCTGTGTAATTTGTGTGTTAGACAAAAAGTATTGATAGTTGAACTGAATGAATGGTGTTAGATTTTCCGAGTGGTTTTAGTTGTGCTTTCTCTTTGTTAGACTTGTTTTGCGCAAAGTAACATAGATAGCATGACTACACGGTTAACTATGTAGAATGTTTAGCATTGTAGTAATGATATTCAGATAGCAGGGCACCAGTTATACTCCCTGAAGCATCTTTTTCCCCCCCGAAATTTCAAAATGAAATACATCACTACAAAATGAAGCCTCCCCTATCAGTTGACCCTTGCGCTGTTCTTACAGGTAATGCTGAGAATGCAAAGACTTTGATAGGATTTATGCTGCTATTACAATTTCTGTCACTCTAAAATAAAAGAGTCGAAAAGTTTGACCTCCAAGCTGGTGATAGTGGTGACAGTGAAGGACACTCCAGCCACTGCAGCTAATCTTATAGTAATACATGAAACGGTTTTACAAAATGCCAGAATCTATACTGGAGAATGACATTCAAACAGCTTTGTGGAAAAGTCTGGAAACAAAGTTTAGGGATCCGGTTTTTAACAAGCGCTCATTTATCACGGATTGTGCTCAGTGGAATTGAAAGACAAACCTAAAATCCTTGAATGATCTTTGTATAGAGGCTCTTTCTGAGATGTGAGGGGGGCTATAATTCTTCAAAACAGCAGTTATCCCTGGCAATCTATAAACATACATCATCCGGTAACAACACATTCATCACAGGATGGCAAGAAAAGAGCTGAGGAGAGGAAAGTTTGTATATTACCTCTGATTAAATCTAGAAAAAGCAGCACAAAAGTTACATTCTCAAGCAAAATCATTTGTTCGTGGCAAATTAGTATGGGCAGGTGCTATTATTCTTGCATGAACTCTTTGGCTTTGGGAAAGAAATTCATCTCCTTTTCAGAAATGGGAAGAAAGGGGACACGGAAGTTATTCAATCACTGTGTGGTGATTCAAGTAAAAAGCACCTTTTGGCTTTGTATGTAACTACTAAGAGCAGCACAGATAAAAGTCTAGAAAATCAATAGATGATCGAAAAGAAGCCCTGAATCGCAGCACGAGGCTCGCCACGGTGACGCGTTCTTCCCGCCAGTGCTCGAAACACCGCAAAGTAACACTGCAGGTTGTCCGCTAGATGGCATAACTGGGATACCTCGGGCTGTACTTCTTACTTTGATTTTATCGCCGATTTCCTTTTAGACAATAAATCTTCCGCCACGTTGGTAAATTAAAGTCGCGGTATGCTTCTCCTGATACACCCTGTCCAACTCCCAGTCAAGAGGAGAGCGAGCTGTCAGAGAGGGGAGGGGTTGGATGCACTTTTTGCGTTCTACATACAATTATGTGGGAACTGTGGGAACTAATTTACAGGTTTTTCCCCCTCGTTTTCCTCCCGTGGTGTTACGGTCTGCAGAACATTGACACTACACGGCACCTATTGTCTGAAGTGATAATAAATGTACTCTACACAGTGAAACTGGACAATTCACTGAAAAGCTTTACTTATCCTTTAGTCCAGTAACCTACTGCTACCCTTGCAGGACTAAAACAGCGCTACCTAAGCCTCTTCCTTTAAAGGTGTCAAATTTACACTCATGAATCCCACCAAGAGCACTTCAGCGTGTTAAACTGACCCCTTCTTGCAAAACCACCAGTGAATTCTGATGCAATATGAATAAATAAGCAAACACACGCTCATCTTGTGCCCCCTCGCACGGCGTACAGTTCTGAACTCAATTTCACACTCCGCTGCTTTCTCAGACAATTTAGACAGGCTGATGCCAACAGCAGAAAGTGAAGAGACAATGCATTTTTTTTATCGACTTTTTGGCAGAGGGGGATTTGTCAGATTGAGAATGTGTGTGCGTATGTGTGTGTCAGAGCTTATGTGTATGTGTGCATTTGCCCATGCCCACCTATATATGACAAAGACACAGAGAGGAAGCGAGAGAAATATGATTCAACGCCAGCGCGACACAGAACGAGAGAGAGAGAGAGAGGGGAAGAGAGCTACAACAGGCATTTCCAAGGGAATTGTTTTCTTAGTGACTCATCCGGTGTTTGTCCCAGCGCGCCAGCAATGTGTCTGAGGACATGAAACGCTCCACATCCACACAGAGACAAACTCCACAGTGAGAACGCAGACACATAAAAATGACTGCGATGGAGTTTCGATACAACTAGGCCAGTTGTCGGGAGCAACTCAAGTCAAATACTGGACAGAAGTGTGTGTGCCATTAGGCGGGTAGGTTTTCATACAACATAGTCGAAGCACAAGTCTCAGATATGAGCATTTGACAGTCCAGTTGTTTGCAAAAATGGCCCTGTGAATGCATGAATGAATGAATGACTGACTACATACGGTAATTCTCTGCAACATGTGACAGTTTTGCTCTTAACCATGAAGCACAATTCCTTGTGTCATTCTACGGAATAACATTTGTATTGAAACATGTAAGAGCCAAAGATGAGTTAGATTAGTGAGATCGACATAAGGTCGATATTGTTTTGAAATGTATAATTTAATGATGCATAAGTGTGACACCAATGTTGTAACTTTGCTAGCTTGATGACATCATTACTGTAATTCGTTAGTTTAGATGACACCATGGCTGTAAGTCGATGACACCATCTTGTTATGTTATTGTCTACATAAGAGAGAGTCTTAGAGTCTGCTAGTTGTTGGTGTGTGGAAAGTGGAAGCGACAGTATTTTGAACGCACATTAGACAGTACAGTTGAATTCATATTTGATTTATAATTTTGAGTTTCATGAATTAAATAATTGAAAAGTTGTCCTCGTCTCACTGTGCGCGTGATAAATTTCGTTTTATTAAGCCAACCAAGAGGCGACACATCTGCGCCAGAGGAGGAGGCTATGCTGCACCACAACAAAACAAAGATCTGGCTATGCAAAAACTAGAAACTATATTTTGCAAAAGTCATGAGACCACTACTCATTACCGCATTTTTGCTTCAACCTGGATTTCTGTCTCCCGGGTCGAGAATAAGAAATCCACACTGCTCTTAAAACAGATCTTAAAAGTCTTGAATTTGCAGCAGTTGGACAGTTAGCAAAGAGGAGTCAAGGACAAAACCTTAAAAAGCTTGCAGGGGGAATATAGAATACATTACCGATGGAAGAATTTCTGCCTGGAAATTATTCAAAGCACAGCTTCTCGCTGCTCCCTGTTCAGCATTGGGGGTTCACGTCTGTGGAGCAGCTCCTTATCACAAAGACTTTGGATAATTGACTCAGACATACCAAATAAACTTTCCGCAAAATTCACATGTAAGCAGGTATGACATTCTAATGGGATTCTTCATTAAGTCTTCCGGCAGGGGGTCATGTGTTTGAAATTAATGTGACATTTTCAACTCCAAAGGCTTTCAGTCTTCACAGTCATGCCTAGTGCTCGCTGTGGATGTTATTTATGCACAGTTGTGATCTAATACAAAGTGGTGTTTTTTTCTGAGCTGCCTGGAGTCCAACATCTAACGCGGAACAACACACATGCGTGCGCACACAGCAACACTGGGGAAAGAGCAACAGTGTCAGTGGGGTATAAGCGGGTATCTTGATTTGAGCAGCGGATTCTCACTACAAGAGGCAGGAGCAGATCACACACACTCCCACAGTATGGCTGATATATTTACCTCAGACCACTGTAATCAATGTCAATGTGGATTTCCAACAATTGATGTATAAAACGCAGCAAATGCAATGAAGGCACACTTGCACTGATGCAATTTGGGTAAGCGTTCACCATCAAACCGTTCTCTATTTGAATAGGTGAGGCTCCAGAGGCCTGTATGTAGGGCGCCACCTGTTCTAAAAGAGCACCAATTACATTCCTGACTCAAAACACCACATAATCCAGATATTCTGCTTACAACCAGCACTTGTGTGTCTCCATGTGAGATATTAACGCTGCCTGCCGAGGTGCAATACATCAGATGAAATTCTAAAAATGAAAGCGATCAATACAGAGCAGGGTATGGGAACAAGGGAAACACCAGAGAGAGACTTTGCAGAAGAAGATGAACGTCGTCTCCTTTCTCTGCAATATGAAGGGGTTAGTCTTCCCCAGTTGAGTTTTATCCAACACTCCGCGCTATTATCATCATTTCCCACTAAGCAGAAGCTCCCCAGACACTCCCCAGAGAGCAGCATTGAGCTGTACTGGAGCCTTTGCCATGTTACCATGGAAACATTCCCATGGCATAGCCCATTACAGAAACAGACACTTACACATCACTTCGGAAAGCTTTCAGGGAAGATTTCAGGCCCTGTGTAAAAACACTGCAATCATCTTTTGCTCAAACTTTAAACCTGAAACTTGCATTACCTGTGCACAGACACGTGGGACACTTTTGTTGGAGCTTTTTTTGGTCGCCTGTGCATCATTTAGTGGTTTCTACACTGCTTTTAGATTTTTTCTTTTTTTTATGACAGATTCAGTTGGGAGGAGGAACGTTTGAAGGAAGAAGGTGCTGCTGGCTAAAAAGTAAATTCACCACAGCAAAGTAGGAAACTACAGACAAAAATGCATCATAAAAAAAATGTAAATACATTCCTGTAATTACCTCTCCTCAAATAAAACCGCTGACTCATTTCATCAAGGGTAAATGGAAAATAACAAACAGCCCCCTCAGCAGCCCCTGGCCTCAACACCTGTGTCCTCCATCACCTAAATGAGGACCTTGATGAGGTTAAGTAGAACAGTAGCCCCTGACCGATTGTTTCACATATTCAGCTGTGGGGAGCCATTATTCTCGGGGCCTGCTTGGTTTTGATTAAGTCACGTTTTATTATGGCGTCTCTGCACCGGTGTTGGGCTGCGTAATGAGTCTGGTGTAAGGATGATAAGGCTCTGATAAAAGATCCAACATGGCCATTATGACGTCTCAGCTATGTAAAATGAATAAATGTGCTTTGGTAAATGCTGAGCCTGACGGTCGGTGGCAGGGTGTTTGTTTACCTGCAGAGGAGGGAGGGGCTGGGCATCTTTTTGATCCCAAATACAATCACAAAACCGTCTCAGCTCATTTACGCAGATCAGACATGTGCTACATCACAGCTTAAGCCACAGTCATCACTAACCATCCATAACTCTGATTGCACCTTTATGACATATCATTAGTCCTGTGACTAATGAGTCACAGAGGAATATGATCAGGAAAGAGTGAGGTGAGGTTATCAATACGGAGGAGCAGCATAATAGGTGGACCTTTGCCAATACTGCTGTGAATATATCGGATGACTCATGATGGATCTTTTGGTTTTAAAATGTTGATTTTTGAAACGGCAACTCATCACTTCCACATGACCTTTAATTGAACGAGTGATATTCAATTCATCTTAGCAGGGGAAAATAGCAGAAAAGCTCAATCGCAAAGTCTTAAGGGGGGTGGGGGGAGGGTGCGTCGCCTGCCGGTGATTAGTTTGGGTTGGACCGGATTAATCTGAATGGCAAGGCAACGTTGATTAATGTTAGAGTCACTTCAATCTCACCTTGATTAATTCCACCGAAATCGTTATTAGTGTGCTGAACTATTTAGCCTGTGACAAACAAATAGTTCATTTCCTAAGCTCATAATCACACACACAGCACAAACTCATTTGACAATGCCATTTTTCCTCATTAAGATTGCATGGAATGGTTTTGCTCTCATTCGTAATGAATACACACACGCCAGCATCATTTCCCACTGAATTATTTGCTGAGGGCATCGCCGAATGAATGCGAATGTGCAGCCGCGCTAGGTGCACAATCACAGCTCAGGCGGGCGGTACAGGTCCCGGGGACATGGAGCACGTCCACAGTTTTAGGACATGCCGACTCCATTACCAGCAGGCCTGGTAACACCTGTTCCTGCTGGGGTAGCGGTGGGGGTTTAACATCAGGAATGACATTTTAACATCTGTCCCCGAATCACTAATCACATCTCGGCTCACTTTAACTTTACAGCTATGGTGACCTTATTTTCAAAGGCAAAACTTGTAAGGTTCATTAATTAAGAGAACAAAATAGCTACAAGAACACATGACTTTATCGGTCACAGTGAAGGGCACAGTAACAACAACTCCACCGAAGCAGAATGGAACAGTTTTGTCGGCTGGATATTCAAATACTTTTTGGAGGAAAACTAGCGAAGACTTGAAGCCCTAGTAAATACATAACTATTTGCTTTGTTAGTCACGACAGCATTATAAAGTTTTGGAGTTATTCTGGCTCCTAGTGGCCAACAATCTTAATTAATAGCAAAAGAAACCACCTTGACAAGAGGCCTGATTTATGGAGTTAAACGCTAATGTTGCATTCAGGCGGTATTGGAAATTGTTAAATACCAAACTTACTACTTAGAAATTGCAAACGAACGGTCGCCCAATTCGTATTTACAAGTCATAAACTGGGAATTCTAGATACAACCGACTTTTGAACCTTTTGGGCTGGGAGACAAAGGGAGACAAATGGTACATAAACAAGGAAAAAACAACTTTCTGTTCTTGTTCTGGCAGAACAGACAATGCCTGAAAGAATTCAATCTTTTTGTCTGTACGAAAAAAGCACCCGAATGCAGCATCAGCTACCTTCCTACGAGATTTAAAGTAGGAAGAAACAAGAATTGTGCCGCTTATGTTAATCTATGTAATCAATTTAAATACCTTCTTCTGAATCAAAAGCAACACTTGAAAACGCTTGATTCGCCGCGAAAACCATTTCATCTGATTACAAACTGTCATTTAAGTTACAAAAAAAAAAAAACAACTAGCCGGCTGTCTCCGCGTGACCCCTCACAATCAGGAGGGGGACAAGCAATCAGTTTGGGGGAAGCGTAAAGCAGACACAGTCCGGTTAATTGGCTGTCAAGAAGTGGAGCTGAAATAACGCTGCATTCATATGATGATGATGAGGAGGAGGAGAGGATGGATGCTGGGATTTGGGCAAAGCTTTTGTGTGGCTTCAGAGCTTTTGTAGTTTCAGCTAAGAAGACAACGTCATGCCTCTCACTTGTCTTCCATTAACCCAAGAAGCTCATAAATCACTCACCGGTGATAAATGATACTGGGTGCATTTCTTATAAATGAACAATGAAACCGGCGCCATTGCACGGCAACCTAGAGGGAAGCGCCGACCCTACCGGTGTGTGTCAGGCATTAAACAAGTGGAAACAAAAACGAGCTTAATCTTCAATCTTGTATCTACACTATGGCTTCACCCCCGAGAACCACACACTGCAATGTAGTTAAACCGCACGACAAGGCCATTAAACTAAGGCGAGGAACTTAAAACCCCAACAGACAAACTCGCCGAGCCATATACTCTTCTCTTGACATTCCTTTTGACAATTACTTGTGTAATACAATTGCTTGCCAGCTGGTGGTGGGAAGCGATTTGACAGTTTTATCACAACTTTGACAAAAGTAATTTACTTGGTCCCGCTCCTTTTGTGCTTCTGTGGGAAATATATCTTCCAAATAAAAATAAATAAGTGACAACCGCACCAGTGTTGACAGTTCAATGTCCTCCGAACCTTGCACAAATTGTGTAAGTCCTCACCTACCATCGTAAAAGTGCGAGTTGCCAAGGCTGTGTGCAGTGATCTATAATGTGTCTGGGGTGCACTTTGGTGGTCCATTGCTGTTCATGGGACAGCTGGGACTATAACCATGCAGCTGTTCAAAATTTAGCTTCGCACAAAGCCTGAACAGTTTAAAGAAAGCGGGCATAGATCTGATTTAGAGTTTAAAAATTCATTTGTGCTCAGTTTTATGTTTACTTAGGATCAGTGTACACTCCACTGCAGTTGTGCGTTAATAATGTACAGTATACCATGTCTTGTTTAACCACTAGAGGGCACTCTAGAGGTTTGAAACAGGATTTATATTAAGCCCAATAAGTTTAGAAATGTTTAAACACCGTCATTACTTACTACTAGAGTATTTCCCCAAAGAAAGAGCTGAACCCTCAGGGCCGAGCTTGTTGATCGTGTTGCAGAGGGAGTTCGCTTTGATGTAATATCGTGATATTTCATTCGATTATGTTGATCTGATTGTGCTAGGTCACCTGTCCCGCCTGATGTCTCTTGATATCCTTCAAAAGCATTTTAGCTTTATTGACTTGCTGGTCTACCCGCCAGAATCTCAATGGCTGTTTGATGGCATTAATGCGCCATTTGAATGCAGACCCCCAGAGTTTGGGGAGGAAAAACATATGCGGGGGAGAGCATGCACGGAATCTGAAAGTCAGATGTCAGAGGAGGAGAGGAATTTCTCAGAATGCAATTACTACACTAAAGTGGAATATCAAGTGTTAAAACCTCTTTTAGGGATGTTGGAGTGCGGCAAAAACGAATTTCTTCTTTCAAATGGCACCTAACTTATAACGACCCACCTCATACTTTTCAAACAGCGTCTGAGGAGCTTTTTACCTGTTTGAGGAAGAAGCAAAGCATTTAATGAAGTGGACTGCGAACAGATGTACACTGCGCCAGTGATGAAAACACCACCATTGTCATTCTGTTCCATTCACAGGCGAATGATTTAACAGAGGACAGAATCAAACACAGAGAACAGAAGATACTTTTTTTCCCAAGGCCAATAGGCTCACAGTGAGCCCTCATTAAAATGTATAAGCAACATCTAGAATAGAGAATCTTGACCATCGAGGACCGAGATGTAAGCACAAGTCACTTTTCCCATTGCCTCTATTACAAGTAGGGTTTCTGCCTATTAAATTCCCAAACTTTTCCATGCCTTTTCCACAATAAGTGATATTTCTGCAGTGTAACAGCCTGGTACTTTAAGGTGGCTGGTTGTCACAGTTACGATCATTATTGAAAAATTTCCCAAGACTTTTCCAGCACCGTTGCAATATTTCAGCATTTTCTGAAACTTTCCCAAGCATGGAAAATTCCAAGACTTTTCCAGGAGTATTCTCTACATTTAAATATAATCAGCATATACTGCATTTATGTTCATTTTTAGCTTGAAGACTGAAATCGGGATAAGTGGGAAACGCAACAGCAGCACTTCCCCATAACTGAACGTTAAATTAAACAAAGAGTACATGATTAAATATCTTGTCCCATATTTTGATAAGATGGAGTCTCAAACTTGATGAAGATGAAATGTGCCCAATGAATCACTGCTTGTGGTAATCAATTAATTTTTGTCATGTAGAGGTGATAAGTTATTTATTGTCAGTCAGCAGGTGCTGTGAGCTAAATTTAATTTGTAGCTGCAGAAAAGACCAGACGGGGGAATCTGAAGGGAAGTGCACCATTTATATAAACAAAACGTGCAGTTTCAAAAACAGTATTCATAACTTTGCATACATGAGCTGTATCTCAGACACAGACTGATGAAGGAATTAATACCAAGATACTGGCAAATAGCAAAGGTTCATCCATGGATCCTCAGAGTAAAGAGTGGGGTGGTGGCATATTTTGATGACTTTCTTGTTATAAACTGTATGAGTATACTGGGTATTTGTTGTTTATTAGTGGCTTATATGACAAACAGTATATATTCTGTTTGGGGGGGCAACTGGCTTTTACGATGTCAAGCATGACATATATATCAAGGTTTACGTGTGACAACATGATACAATCATCAAACACTTGATTTATTATGTTTGTACACATTAAAACTTGGATTATACTCAGATTAAAGCAATAAATCGATGTAAAGACCTTAATTGGATCAGAGTTGGCATAAATGGACAAATGCGTACTCGGAGACCTAGATGATGCGATTGTAAACAAATTTAACCAGGTATGTAAACGCCCAAGTAACTGTCACGTTCCGCTTTCGGCCACAAGGGGGCAGAAAAACTCCAAAATAACATGCAAGACACAAACTTGTCACTTTGTTAAGTTGTTTTGGCTAATGTGTGCATGAGCACTTATCTACTCACACATCCAGCATTTTGGCTTCACCATATAATGAAGCATCATCATTTCATACTTTAACCTGCATCATCGAGAACTTTTAACTCCGACAAGGATTGTTTTCTCCTCACGTCTCGCTTCCATCTTTTTTGTTTTTTTATCTGTTTGCAAAACCATTTATCCCCACGCACGTACTAAT
>OMOW01109465.1:0-11757 GCA_900312555.1 Lamprogrammus exutus
GCTCAGGTTACAGGTACGAAATCTCAGGCCTGTTTAACGCTCTAATAGTCTGAGCAAAGCTGCCTCACTGAAACAGTCTGCTGATTAAAATGCTGCAAGAAGTGTCCAAAGTCATCAAATCACTTGATTGATATACTGTATGTCTCGTACAAAAGGGGCTAAGTTCACATAAGATAAAAAATAATACAGAAAAATATAGTACAGTACAGCACAGACTACATATTGTAGCGGTCGGGGGATTCCGGTCGCTGTCATGACCGACACATCCGCGTTAGCGGCACCAATGCATGCTGGGAGTTTTCCATGTTGTGTGTTTTGGTGTTTTATATTAGTGTGAATGTTTAAAAGTGTGTGTTAATTCTTATATTTGATCAACGTTCAATGTGTGGCTGTTATGTGTGTCGGACGTCGTTGTTGGGGTTGTTATTAATATGACCACGAGTACAAGTGGTACCTATAATGATGAAACTCTGTTCATGTGGGGCTCCTGGGTGTTGCCGTGTTGGATTGCCAGATTGTGAGCAGTTTATTAAAAGAGCCACACTCAATACCAGTTTAGTTCTGCTATTCTTTTACCTTACAAAGCCTACTACAATATTCTTACATCTAGTCTTATTTTATCAAATCTTATCTTATTTTATATCTTAAATGTTAAAGACTTCATTGACACACACACTACCTTGAGAATCATGAATGATGTCACAGTTGTTAATGACAATATTGACACACACACTATGGGAAGTGGGGTGATGGGTAGGGCTGGGGTGAGGGGGTGAAATATCGGTGGGAGGATGTTATGGGAGGGTCAGTAAGAAAAGTTAGGAACACCCAAAGGGCACACTGACACACTCAAGGGCGGCACCAGGATGGTGGTGGTGCAGATGATGGATAAGGCGCAAGAAAAAAAGCCCCCAAAGGTGTGTGTGTGTCTGTGTGTTTCTGTCGGTCAAAACAACGAGCACCATTCCTCCAATCACCTCCCTACTTGACAGAAACATTGTTCAGGGGTCCGGCACGTGCATAGGGTGCTTTTCATTTCATTTATATTTTTTATTTTATTTGCATTAACAAATTACAGTAGTGGGAGATGGGAGGCATGAACGGAATCATGCATGTCACAGTTGTTAATGACATCATTGACACACACACTAGGGGTTGGGTGCTTTCCCTGAGGCGCTTTGCTCTAGAATGTTTAATATCTGGACCTGTCAGCAAATCCAACACATGAAGTGTGAACCATGTTGTGACTGACAATGGGAGCAGCAACCACTTATGAACCAACCAGTGGATGCTGAGATAGGCTCCAGCCCTCCAGTATAGAGGATGGATGGATAGATGGAATCTGCAACCTCAACTACAAAATCCATAATGTCTTGACGCTGAACAAAAAATGAGCAGTCATAGTGAAGTAACAATGCAATGTAAGCAACATATGAAATATAAGAGATGAAAGAGTCTGTGTTTTCTCATGTTATCATCTTGTTTGAGACTTTGCATTTCACAACAGATAAGATCTGTAGGGCCAAACTCACTCATCTGCAGAGAAAGTGGAGGATAAGAAGAGTGGCTGAGCAAAAGAAGAGTGACTGACAGTTTAACAGTTCATTCCCTGGAGGGTGGATGTAGACCTTGTTATTTCTATTTCTTGCCACTCCTCTCTGTCTCTCTCTCTCTCTCTGTCTGTCTTCTTTGTGAATGTACAGAGGATCTGATCCCACAATGTCCAGTAAAAAGCAGTCTGCCACCGTGCCATCTGACAAACAGGATTTCAGTTAAAAGGCAGAGTTCACAAGACTCATCCATTAGATTTCCCAGTAGCCTTGGAAAAGACACGAGCCAACATCAAACCACATTGATCGCCATGGAAATTACACTGGTCGTGAGGGACGTTCTTACATCTAAACTCCTTTGCTTCGTTTGAAAAGGAAGTAAAATGGGCCATCTTCAAATATTAAGGATAACAGTATCTCAGGGAAGGAGACAAATATAAATGCAAACATGATTCTCATTATACAAGGCTGATTAAAGTAAAAGTCTGTAAGATTGTGGCGAGGGAGAAGGGGGCAGAATCGCTGAGAAAATTCAAATGACTCATTCCTCCCCCTTCATACCTGCTACAATCACCCAGCGTCCACAACTCCTCCCAGCATCTCATGCACACGTAACATATGTAAACATACAGGATGCTCCTGTAAGTTTTCATTTTGCAATACATCAAATATATACACATACAATGCCGATAGTTGATAATAATGTAGCTTTTTAAAGCTATCGTGCAATTTTGGAAAATGTAGCTAAAGCTGATAGTTTTGTTTTTCAGCAGTATAGTTTTATTGACACATTTTAAGTATGATTTGTTTATACTGGTAGAGCTTTGAGGATGAGCGCATGTGCTCCAACCGAGACTACAACCCCACAGACATCTGCTTCCACCAGTACACAGCCCGCTAGTCTGAGAACGAGGGGTCGAGGCTCTTCAACCAGGGGATAAGCAACAAGAGGCTGAAGGCGTCGTGTCGGCACAGCATTGCTTTTGTCAATAATTTGCGTTCCATGAGAATTGCATATGAACGTGTTAAAAACTACCTCATTGGTCAAACAGAGGTGGGCGCACATTAGTTTTCAAATGAGATTCCAGCAGCAGGGTGGCGCCAGAGTGTCCCTCAGAGCACTCACCTATTAAATATCTATAAGGACATGATAGCGATTTCATCAAATTCACTAAAAATGAATTATGTAAAAAGTTACAGACTGCTTAATCCTTAATGTTCACTGAACAACTACTTACTATAGTTGGACAATAAACTAAATATATTAAACTGCCAAATTGTGACTGTAACGTGAATGTTATCTGATTTTATCTGATCTGATATTTTTCAGTCATTAATTTCCCAAAATATTTCCTCAAACTCACGACGTTGTGATGTTACTGCACCTTTTGTGACATTACAAGCAACTGATGATGCGACAAATGTTCGAATGGTACAGATGTCATGATATGGGAATCTGTCTTTTTTGTCACTCAAAGTACCGCTTTTCCAAAGGGCGTTGCAGACTTTCATGTACTTTGTCTATTTTCAACCCTAAGTGGCTTTGTTCAACAGTTCTCTGAAATCCTTTCTCACTCATTCTTTCGTTGCAGTTGTTCCTTAATGTAGTTATCAACCCATATTTCCAGTAGACACTTTATTTCTTCGTCACTCCAAGTACACCCACGCCTCACAGAGGCTGCTAAACTACTGCATATTTCCTGTTTAGAACACATAATCTATAGCACACTTCCTTTGATCAGTCAAAGGATCAAA
The DNA here is from genome assembly GCA_900312555.1 of Lamprogrammus exutus. Taxonomy (NCBI): domain Eukaryota; kingdom Metazoa; phylum Chordata; class Actinopteri; order Ophidiiformes; family Ophidiidae; genus Lamprogrammus; species Lamprogrammus exutus. The sequence continues at coordinate 3,306 of OMOW01109465.1, forward strand.
GGATCCTATGGAAAACTAGGAAACTATGGTTTATCCCTTTGGTCCAAACCATAGTAAAAAAGTGTTCTCATCTGCAGTGAACCGTACCAGAGTTCACTTGGAATCAGACCACACCTGGTCCACACCAAGTGCGATTGTGGGTTCATACCTGCCAAAAAAGTTCAGTTTTTGTGCACAAAACAAGGTAGGTGTGAAAGCACCCTTACTTTCTGTTACTTCTGGTTTTATTTTGAAATGAAAGAGATTCACTGCGCTGTTGCTTTCTTTCACAGCATCTCTATTCGTTGAGACCTTTGTTGATGTAGTGCGACTGACCATCCACTAGTGGCTCCCAAGCCTACACACAGGCTCACGATTTATTATTACACAACTGTGGCAGACAGTGGTGACCCAGACATGAGACAGTTTTTATGTTGGACCAATCACATGGCCTGATTTATTTAATTGTATCAGTAACCCCGATGTTAGTGCAAAGTCTTTTAAACGTTTTCACCATTTGATCCTGTCTTTGTAGTGCTGTCTGTCTCCTATTTAACTACCTTTCATAGCATTCAGATATGTTCTTTTTTGATGTATGTTCTAGAATCCATCCATCCATCCGTGAAAAACATCACCATGATCCAAAATTTTAAATATGCAGTAATATTAATTTTAGGTTGTAATGCAATCCCTAATTATGCAAGATATAAGCAAGCTAAGATATGACTGTTTGTCAATGTTCATCTGACATCAGTTTTCTTTACTTCAGAGGAACACATTTTGTGATTACAGTGCACACAGTGAGACTTTTTACACATTTCTGCTTGGATAAACTTGCACGTGTACTTTATCATGCTGAGGACTCTGACAGGAATAGTGGATGCGCATTGAAAATGGGGGATGGGTTTCTGGGTCATTGGGACCTCGTGTCCTCCTTAATATTGCTCCATATGAGGCCAACCGAGTGAATCACCAGTGGCTTTGTTAAATATTCATCCCCTGTCAATAATTAAATGCTCATTATTTGAACCTGAAGAGTGCTGTGATTCCAAAATTAATGTGCTTCTAATGCATGAGGCGATAGGCACGCCTAATTGCTAGGCTGCATGATGAAAGCTACATGCGTACAGTCATACCCATTCTTTTTCAGTCGAACAGGTAAAAAAAGAATCCATGTTTCAAATGAAAAATTTACAGCCGTTGTCCAGACTTTTTTGAAGAACATCTGAGGTTTTGTATTCTATGACTATACAGGATTTCGAACAAATGTCAGAGAGAAGGAGCTTGTTATCTCAGACGATTTAAACGAAAACTTTCTGAAAGCAAGCAAGGTTTCAGGATATCTGTTAAAGCAATTGCCACAGCACAATCAACCTGGAAATAATGACATGAGAGCCAATTTAGGCTGTGTGAATACATAACTACACAATAAATATGCAAACAACAAGATGTGTTACCCAAGGGCAAGGGGCTCACATGATAATACAAGTATTGTCCTGCAGCTATCTGATGTACCAACCAGCAGTGCTATCAATTAAGTGTGAGAGGAAGTCATTGCAGCTACACTCTTTCTAAAAACTTTGAAGAAATCTTAAATGCATAATCATATTCTTCTTTGATGTCAGGCATATTTCATTGTTTGTTGTTATTATGATCCACGCCATGAACAACTGAGAATTACCCCAGCTGTTTCTTACAAATGTGTAAGTGTGTGTATGTGCATGCACGTGCGTTCTCATATGGCTCAAGGACCTGTCTGCGATGTAAACACAGGGAGGGTAAACACACAGGCAGCTCATAGTCTCCATTGTTATTATGCTGTTTGTATAATTAGCCTTATTAATTGCTCACATCAAAGGCGCTGTCCCATGAAATACTTTGATGCCTCTGTTCCAGTAAAGGAGAATGAAGCAGGGGGAGGGGGGTGCTCCAATCCCCCTCCCACTGAGAGACACTGAGCCTCTATGGTGCTTTGTGATGCCTAATGTTGCTCCATTATAAACAATCTCAGACCAACAGAGCCTTTTCACCTGTGTCACAAAGTCACGTGACACTACTACCATGGTGGGCAGATCTCCACGGCTGTGGTGTTTATCGCTTGTTACCTTGAATTTTATTCATTGTGACTCTGCTTTTACTGTGTATATTATTTGTGTGCTATTGTGCTGACTACTCATGTTGCTGGGGGATATCATAACCACAGAAAGGAGGGTGGTCAGTCATATTATGGATGTATATGCGTATACCAGCACCTCGTAACTGGTTCCATTCTGCTTCGCAAACTTAATTGTAAACCGTTCGGAGCATTTCCACCAAACGTAAATTGGTGCGGAAGCTGAAAAGTTGGTTCACCTCGACAACCAGAAAACAGCAGGACCTGAAGTGAAATTTTGGATTGGGTACAACTCTCCTCCAGTCACCTTCAGTCTGGGCCTCTTTTTTTTGCAGGTATGTTTTCCACTGATCTGTTTCGAGCCGGGTCCGATATTTAGAACTCATGACGACCTCCACTCAGAATGAACTCAAAATTAAGTGTTGCAAAATTCACGCTTCAACTCTCTGTCCAAACTGAGGAAATTTCTCTGGATCTCTATGATTTCCTATTGCCTTCTCCCGCTTTCAACACTAGTGAATATTGCATTGCCGTCAAATTTATTCCTCGGTCTTGTTTAAAAAATATCTGCACTACTTTTAATGACCTTTGTGACCTGTTCTAAGTGTGCTGATGGGAAAGTGCTGGTACAGTATGTGCTGAATCTGCTGCACTCAGGCGTTGGAGTGAACAATGACGAGCTGGCAGCTGCAAGTGATGAGAGACAGAAAGTGTCAGAGGGGGTTTGCACAAATTTGATTGACAGTACCACAGCTGCCTCTGCCATCAATTTAATGGCAATTATTATTTAATGTATATTACTTAAAAGCATATGCAAAATTAAGATTTAGTCACAAAAACACATTTTATGTAGTATTTAAAGAATAATATGCATAATATATTGCTTGTTAATATTTATGGCAGAGAAGTTCAAGCGTTTCTGTCTTGAGCTCATCCTCAGCTGAAAGCGTTGACTCTCATGATCTCAATTAATAACTAAGAAAGTAAGAAAAGGCGGAAGCAGCACAAAACTGGAGGCTTTTACACAGAGGAGAAAAACCTGCCAAGGAGAATCTATCTCACATTCAGACTCACTTATGTGTAAGAATAAGAGGTTGGACTCCTTCAGGGCAGAATTCAGCACAAAGAAAGAAAAACTCTTTACTAATGATAGAATTTAAAACAAATGTATTTGTTAAAAATGCATGGAATCTCATAATACCCCATTATCTGGATGGACATGTGTGAATATTAGTATGTTTAATTACAGGTTTATATAGATGTCTTAAAAGCCTGAATGTGCACTGTAAAGTTAGTAACACTTCAGCCAAAGGTTTGGGTCTTTTGCTGGTCACAAACAAACAGCCTTCTTGGCAGACGTCATGATTTAAAAGCATATACAGTACCTAGGAAAGTCAATAGGTAAAGGAGATACACAGGGGGTATTACTGTGATGTACACTGTATTACTGTGATGTACACTGTGTTACTGTGATGTACACTGTGTTACTGTGATGTACAGTAATACCTCTTCAAAGCCTCTGACCAGTCACTTTACTTTCTTGCCTCCTGGTGCAGCTGTTCTCCTGTAAGTCCCCCTTTCGCAGTCCAAGGGCAAGCTAAGGGGCTACATGAAGCAGGTATTAGTTTGTCATTAATTAATCTTTATTGAACAGTAAAGAAAACAAAAGCTTTACCAAAATAATTCCCTCTGACCTTAAAAAAATCAAACAATTTAACTAAACCATAGCCCCCCAAAATGTAAAACTGAGAAGCTGAATTTTCACTGTGGAGACAAAAATGCAATTTTAAAGTAATGCAATTTTAAAGTAATGATGCACAAAAATACCATTTTTAATATTAGGTTGCAAAAATGTGTGTGTTTTTGTAGACAAATTTCCATGTGAATATGAAACTCAATTACTTCACATTTTATTGGTTGTATTTGCTCCGTCCATCCATTTTCCAGGTGTGATATGGATGTAATCCCTCCAGCGTGTTCTGGGTCCTCTGCCCTGTGGTCTTGGCCCAGGTGGACGTGCCTGGAACATCTCCCCAGGGAGAAGTCCAGGAGGCCTCCTGATTAGATGCATGAACCACCACAGCTGGCTCCTTTTTACCCAAAGGAGTAATTTGCACTTAGATGTAATATTATTTATTCACCTTTGTCAGTATGGTGCAGCTACTTTCAGTGAAAGTTTTATAGTTGTTTCATTTATATTTATCTAAATTATACAATTATCACTTTGTCTCATTACTGCTAATATTCCCATTCTACTGGAGAGTATGATTGACAGAGTAAATGAGGGTTTGACACACACACTGAAACCCTGCGTTCAAATAATTAAATTATAAATGAGGGCATGGATATCAAATCAGCACGGGATAACTATCAGGGAATTCAGCGTTGATTTCCAACATCAACAATTCTATCATGTTTAGTCACCTCTGTTCATCTTCATCTGCTGTTAAAACACAATGTGTAGGAACTCCAGCATAAGTGAGTGATGTGATGGGAGCTTCTCTCTCCGTCCTCATATAGACGTACTCTAGACAGGCTGGAGGTCACCGCCAGAGCAGGAGGACCAAGGGGCAAACCGGTTTTAGAAAAGGACAAGGACGGAGGTTATGAGATGAAATAAATCTGCTTAGTTTATTTTCTGGAAGCCCCCCGAGGGAGAGAGACCATGAACTGACAGGCCCCATGTAATTCCTGACAGAGGAAAACTTTGTATACAGACAGTCTCGGCAACATGTTATTAAAAAGATGAGCATGGCCGTGGAAAATAAATAAATAAAGAAAAAAAATACTGATTAAATTTTAAGCAGCCGGCGGGCCGATAGTTTGCCTGAGGCGTATTTGTCAGTTTCAAAGGGTGTTTTTATTAATTTTGTATTTTGCATTTTGTTAGTGGAAAGAGCTTACTCCACCGGGAGCGCCACAAGCTATAGCCAGCAGAGTCTATAGCAGAGAGAAAGCAGACGCAGAGCATGCCAAGCAGATTGTGCACATTTAGAGAAAGAAATCAGCTCCAGATCACCAGGATAACACTCAGACCCCCCACCCACTACCCAAAACACACACAATACACACACACATGTTTGCATAGAAATATTGCATGCACTATGCACAAATGCACACACACAATACACACACATACTCATGTTTGCATAGAAATATTGCATGCACTATGCACAAATCTTATATCAAACAAAAGTCTTTATTTTTCAAGAACACAGAGTATTAGATAAAGAACTTCTGAAACCTAATGTTCACATTCACCTTGTTTCAAAATAGTTAATTATTCTATAAATGTCTATCAAATATATCTATTACACCTCAAAATCACAAACACTGCCACAAAAGTCAACTGGCATTTTGGACTTACATACGGAATATGAGCTCCAAAGAGGCAAAATCATCTGTGCCCAAGTTGCAGGTGCATCACCCCAAAAAATGCGGAATTATTTTACACGTGAAGGGGAACCGGGCTGAAAATGATTGTAATATATGCCAGACATAGACAAGCTGACAAAGAGGAACGGCAGTCACAGGATGAAACTAACCAACAGGGACACGACAGGCGTGCTGTAAACAAGAGGCTGACAAATGCTGCTAATTGGGATGCAACATAACGAGACGATTCTTGTGCCACAGCGATTGTTAAGTTAAATCAAGGTTTCATTTATTTGTCATATAGTACTTTTTTGTCAACCTTGTCAAGCCGTTCATCCTCGTTCAGCCTGCGAGGATGCACGTGTTCTCTGCTGTGATGTGGTTGTTCTGTAAATAGCGTTCACACTAAACACAAGTCAGTATCTTGACAAATTATAGATATTTAATGTGTCATATCCAAGCCTGCACAAAAGCAGTGTGCCTGCAAGCGCCGCCTAAAAAATGGAAAATGAGCCAGTCAGCTCTTTATAAGCGAGAGAGAGAGAGAGAGAGGAAAGGGTCTTGCATAGTTTTTGTCACTGTGTGTTTCTCTCAGCGTCTTTAGCGTTGATTTGACTTCCAAATGGACATGAATACAGACAGCTGCAGACTCGTACACGGACACGCAAACGTGTGTGCAGTTCTCCACACATCTCATTTTGGTGGGTCGTGGAGAGGCGGTAGTCAACAGGGCAATCACACACCGACACACAAACTCATTCACACATTTGGGGCAATTTAGACTTCTAGACCTAACCTGAATGTGTTTGCACTATGGGAGGAAAGCTGAGTGCAGGGAGGAAGCTGGTGGGACCCCAGCACATCAACCAGAACAGCAGGTAGAAGAACACGTAAAGATTCTACCTGAACAGCCTCACGACAACAAAAGTGCTTTTCTAAGAGTCACAATTGTGTTGAAATTAAAGAGGCAATATGAGTTTTGAAGCTCATACTTTTTACGCAGAGACAAGCTTGTGTGTGGGTTTGTGTGTGTGTGGCCTCACTCGCTTGCGCTGTAGGCAAAATGGGGCAGCAAAAGATGAGACGGAGAAATATGCAGTGAGCAGGAATTTACTTTGTTAAGTTGGAGAGGTGATTTCTTTTCAACATGTTGATATTGGCAATTTATGTTGTCGCTCCTTCCTCCTTGGCCACTGTGAAGACTGCGCTCTGTGTCAGCAATTTAGGACCACAAGTTCAGAACGACATTAGGAACTGCTTTAGCCAGAACTATCTGGAACTAAGTGGTTCCTACACCAAGTTCCTTGTTCTCTTTGTTTGTAACTTAGTTACACCTTCATCAATGTTTTCATGTTTTTAACTCCAGTATGCAAAATGGCTGCCGTGGGTATCCTGCTTTTCTTTGACACATTGATACAACAACAACAACCAGCAAAATATCTGATACTTATGAGGAGAAGCTGAGTAATACCCATGGACATACAATGATAATGTTCACACTATACCACAGTGTATTGGTTGTTTTTGCAGAAAATAGACTGAAATAGTATTTAAGATACCACGTACTGTATATTACAGTACCAAAATCACATATTTTGTAACATTAACTGAAATAAGAAACTACAGTCCTTCACTTATGACAAAAATGCGATGAAAGTGTTCATTTCTACTATGCAACATTGTCAGAAAAAAGTCAATATTTCATGTAAATGCTTGTAGAAAGCAGGGAGAATCAATGGATTGGTGAAAAAAAAAAAAGGTGCAAGAAATGAAACGGAATGTTCACAAAGTCGGATAGTATCAAACAGCACTGAACACTGAGCAGCACAGGCCGCCCTCAGGCTATCATTTGCAGAGGTTTTACCTGCTGCTGGCTCCAACTGAAGCCAAGCATGCATACAAAGCTTACCGTGTGTGTGGCTGGGTGTGGCAGTTAAACAGAAAATTGCTGGCATTTGGGTCAGTTAAGGCTTCTAGACCCTTCAACAGCTTTATTCTTCATAAAATCAGAAAAACTAGCCATCGAGGCGTTTGATGGCTATGAGAAGTGAGAGTTACACCTTTGACATCACCTTTCATTTCTAAAGACTCCACAGGCATTTGTGTCAAATCACTCAGAGCGGCTTCAAGCAGATGCTACTTTGTTGTGTAAAGGTGAAGGAGTTAATTAGGTGATGGGACGCTGACTGATGCTATGTATGTATAGCACATAATCACACTCTCCACTTCCTGACTCCTGCATTCATCTTCAACCATGGGCTTTTGAAGTCGAGGCTGTCAGGAGCTCCACATCACACGCAGATTCGCGAGATTCCATGAAAGAATGCTTTGTTTATTATGGTTGATTCTGAATAAATCTCAAATAAAACACCAAATTACATTGAAGTGATGCGTTCAAAGAAGCTCGCTTTAAATAACAGGGGGAGAGTGGGGACTTTTTGCTTCCTCTCGGCTATATGAATGCATTTCCTGGACAGTAATGTGACAGGGATAACTGAGGATGTTCATTTGAGAAAATGATAAAGGGAAAGGCTGTTAAATAAAAATAAGATTACAGATCTACAGGGTGACTGTGTGTTCTACAGTGAACGTTTCTTTAGTAAATACATTTATAATATTAAGAATTTTCAAAAAGAATTATACAGCAAAAAAATCTGAAATCTCTTTCGCGGGTACCAGTATTTGTTCCATAGATTATAGTTATGTAATGACATCTTAAACTGCAAGTACCACATTACTGTGATTACAGCACATGGTTGAAATGGAGAAATGTTACTAAGCAACACAAGATTGGTGAGTAATATTTCTTAATGCAGCTTTTTAAAAGGGTAAAAACAATGTGAAGACGTTTTAATGATAGTGTAGAATGCCCCCACCGAAAGATGGTCAGACACTTCAACTGATGATTTTTGATTTAATTAAATTCCAAAACAACGTTAGAACTGGTACATACAAAACACAAAACAAAAATATATTAGCTTCACA
>OMOW01109469.1:0-10771 GCA_900312555.1 Lamprogrammus exutus
ATAACATATCTCAGATGCTACAACTGCCATGTAAAAATGTATTTCTAAATGGGCACAATAGAGTTGCTTTCAGCAGTGTTGCTAATTAACAAAGGCATTGGAGCATATTTAACTGACAATGACGAACCAAAGTTTACAAGGTCACCACAATGTGAGAAACAAAGGACATTTACACACAAATTTGGTCCTTGATTTACAGTCTTTCACATTCCATATGTTCTGGTTTTTAGCTCTCAATATAGTTTCTCTTTAAAATAAATAGTAGCAGCGTGGACAACCTGAGCTCACAGAGTCCATATCCTCCACCTTGGCCTTTCAACGCTATGTGTCCTCTCTCATCTTTTGTCAGCTGACATTCATAGAATGAGATGGCTCCATGAACCACCGAAGGGGCCGCAGAGGTCCCTGGGATTCCCTAAACCTGAGCCCTGGGGACGGAAGGGGGGGAGGTTTACCGGGGTCAACCGTCACATTCCGACCATGGAAAGTCACGAGGGAGGGGAAAGTGTTGCATTTCAGCGTGATGTCACTCCCAGCTGTGTCTTCATGTGCTCGTACACTACATAGCTGATGCTGACGGCAGGGATGACTTTGAGGAAATTGGGTGCAAGGCCCCTGTAGAGTCCCGTGGGGCCCTCGGTCTGCAGGATTTGCCTAAAGAGCCCCTTCATTGTCACCTGTGTGCTGCCCTCTGTTGCAGCTACAGGAGTGAAAAAAGAAGAGATTTGGGGTTATATATCGTTATATTTATAATATGGGGTTAGATGTATCTCTGTTCCACCATCATTGTATAAATTAAGCTTTAAGAATTTTTACACCTCAACATGAATTCAATTCTTGAGGGGAGCCATAGATGAAATGAAATGATATCAGCTGCTGACAAACTGTCTCTGAATATTTGCTCACCTTGTGCTTGCATGCGGGTTCGGACAAGAGCCAGCGGGTAGCTGGCTAGCTGACCACAGGTGCTGGAAACGGTTCCACAGGCCAGCAGGACGAGCACACCGGGGTCAGAGTTGTTCGTGCCATACTGCTGCAGCCACTTGTTCTTCAGCGTCTGAGGAGCAAAAAAGAGGATTAGGACACTGAATTCCACTTCATTGCTATAATCAGAAACTGAAATTAAAGAGTAAGAATTACAGTCAATTTTCAAATTGCAAAAGCAGTCATAATCATAATCTATGTAATTAACAACATTGAGTTTTAAGTGGCGTAGGCTTTAGCTGTTGGCTGATTTCAAACCTGCAATGACAGATTTTAATCAGCTGGAGCTCATTAACATTAATACATTGAGATGGCGAACCCCAAAGTTTAATTCTTGTTTAATGTCGTTCACATTCAAACGATGATTTCATTGGGCATTATAGTCGGCCTTTGAAGCACAAAAAAGATACGCATGCTCACCTCATACACCGCCAGGTCAATGCCAGCATACGGGATGATGCCCAGCATGTTGGGCACGTAGCCTTTGTAAAAGGCTCCAAGACCCTCTCTCCTGAAAATCTGCTTTGCACAGTCTGAGATACCAGAGTACTGGCCTGTCTTCCTCAGAGCAAGACGCGTCTTCAGGACCTGAGGACAGATTGAGTAAACAGAGATATGTGCATTATGTTTGGGATCTACGCTCTGTTGTAGATGGATAAAAGATATTTCATAACTCGTGGTTCTTCTCTGGTTAGGATGACCCAAGAAAGTTCTTTAATAGCAATTTGCATTTCATCTGAAATCTAACCAGATAATCACCTCCATGGGGTAGATTGTACTCTGGGCAATCACTCCAGCCAGAGAGCCGGCGACAAAACGCTCCACAATGCTCAGAGTCTCCTTATCACTGCCAATCAACCGCTTGATCTGAAAACATTGGTTGAGGAAAAAAGAAAACAAAATATAATGAGCTGCATTTTAACCTGGAGCTCTATTATCATTCACATTTATTATCATATTACACACAGCAGGGAGGACTTCAGTTTTAGATCATCATACCTGCTCATATGCCATGAACTTCAGGGCTGATTCAGGCGCAATTTTGATGATGTTCACCCCATTCCCTCGCCACAGTGACCTCGTGCCTCCTTCTTTGATCATCTGCATCAGCCCGCTCATGATGCACATGTTATTGGTTCGGGAACCATAAACCTGACAAAGAATATTTGATAATCAGTGTTTTTAGTCATTTAGGCTGTAAAATCTAAAACATTTACTTGTCCATTTTTCTCAAACATGATTTGCAGATGTTCCCCCATTTCCATATTATTGGAAATGCAATAATTGTTTTGCATGTTGTGCGCTCTGCAAACCTATGATGCCATTATCATTATTGAAAGCCTATAGCTAAAATGCAGACTTTGATTTAAATAATTGCTGCAGCACCATAACTACTTTTTGGGGCGCTAATGGTATTCACAAAAACATCTAAGTTAGGTTTGTGTAATTGAGCAAATAAGCTTGTTACCCAAATTACACAATTAACGATCAATCAGGACCAAAGTCAGTGGGACGTTGGGCAAATCTACGTGTCAAAGTTGACTTTCCCACTTGGCAACTGACGTAAATCAGGGCCATTGACACATATCCTCTATCACTGCTTGTTAGACCTTCAGTCTATTGATGACGGGGTCCAGATTACGCAGCAGAGGGCGTGACGACTGTTTGAGAGCCTGCATTGGTCAGTGAGGTGGACAATCTGACAATCAACCCCTGGACTTTGTCCTTTTGTTCTCTCACGCCGTTTTTTTCTTACACATTAACCAGTTTATGGACTTGCTCTTGGGAAATCTGATTGTGCCCTCTGTGGTTCCAAAAGCAGGCTGATCATGTTTAAAAAAAAGTAAAAAAAAAAAAAAGTTGACTTCCCCCTCCGGTTTTCATTTAGCTTTACCATGTGATTCACTTTTCATTTCACTCATTGAATCCTGGGGTTCGCATGTGATCTATGGCAGGGCGGGGGGGTTTATCTCTCTGACTTTCTAACAGTGACTCCATGCAGACTTTCATTACCTGCATCATGACTTTGAGTCGGTCCAGAGGAGCGGTACAGGTCCTGGAAACGGCTCCAGCTCCTCCACCCGCAACAAGGTGCCTCCACAACATCCCCGTCTGTTTCTCCTCTGTAGTGAACTCATCAGGCACCATCAGGTTCTCACCCACATCGAAAATCTGCCAGGAATACAGACATGAACATCAGGAAATGGGGGAAATAAACACGAGACAACCAATAACATTTGATGGTGACTTGTTGTCGTTATGCACTGATTGGAAGCTGATGTACTTCACTTTCATTGTGGTTTCTGACAAATTAAGGATTATTGTCTTTTCCGATGTAAATAATGATGTGGAATAAGAACATTAAAAAAAACTTCATACTATGTGACAAAAGGGGACAGTCAGTGAGTCGGGGCAACTCCAAGCTTCTTAAGTTTTAGGCCAAGACAGAATGAAAGAGGCCAGTTTCATGCAGTCAGTTTTTCATGTTATATTTGTACTGGACTGTGGAACCTCTGTCATACCTATCTTTCTTAAAAGAAATTGTGGCTGTATTTTCACATTTGTTCTATCAAAAAAACTAACTACTGATATGAAAAGTGCTATTCAGTGTCAACTAAGTTAAACAATACTTTGCTTATTGAAACAGCTAGTCAGTTTGTCAAATAGCCCCACATTTCTCATGTTTGTCGTCACACACATCACCAGACTCGACTGTCATAGCAAAGGTCATGACATACATGGAGCCTTATGTTGGACAGGTGCTACAGTGTTGGTCAACATTGAATTCAATCGGTTGGGGGAAAATGGGGGCACTGTACAAGGTCAAAGGACTTAAGTCCATGACAAGGCATGCCATTTCAAAACCATCTGATGTAGGTCAGGTGCAGAGAGCAGAGAAAACCAGATGTATCTGAACCTGTACTACAAGTGCACAGAAATCTACATGCCAAAAAAATACTAATAAGTAAGATCTCATTGCTAAGTTTGAGTGTATATTTTATCATGATCACTGTTACACAATTTCACTGAGGGTCAATAAATCACTGAATTATTGCTCTACCCAGGTTAAAAGTTATTTTACAGCCTCCAAAAACTGACTGATCAAGTTGAAGGTGTGGTTTCACTCAGGGACATTAAAACATACTGTTTCAACGGCTGTGGAGGGCAAATCAGGTGGCTTTACGCTTTTGAATATCATTCTGCATAGCATTCTAGAGTATTAAACATTAGCTTTTACTCAAACTAAGATCCAACAGTTACTATTCTATTACTGTGTGACATTTTGGCCACATATTCACTGTGTGGGGTACATCCAGCTCCATTTCTGGCCAAAGTTCATCCTCTCAAACTCTCTGCTTTGCTGAGTCCAATCTGCTAGACTCATCTGACTCAGTATGAGGTAACTTTGACAGCACCCAAGAGCACACTGTCTTCCCACGGCAGCTGTGCTACTGAACTTCACCTACTTCAGCTGCAGTTCACCTTTTACATAACAGCCAGACTAGGGCATAAATACCTCTGATATAATCCTCCCTGAATGGGGCCCAACACCATTTAAAGTGCAAAAGTTCATAATGGACACATAACATGTGGCGATTGAGCTCCTAGGGGGATTTGTATTTTACTTGACCCGTCTCTCCCTGATGAAGAGATGTGACACTTAATGCTCTATTTCAGTGAGTGTGATAACATTATAAAATGCACTGATACTGCAGGCCAAGACCAAGTGGAATAAGAAAATTAAAAAACTTCATACTATCTTCTGATACCAGGAGGAGTGGCTCACATTTTTTAAATTAACAAGATGCTATTTTTTTTTAGAATTTTTCCCACACCGAGATTTAGGTCAGAGTTTATTTTTGTCATCAAATGACAGACTAATCAATCAATACACAGTTTAGTGGTCAGAGAGCATCTCTGCTGTTAGGGTCAGATTTGTGGTTTGATACTAACCGTGGAGTGTTTCCAGTAGAGGATGATCTCAGGAATGTTCTCGGTCTTCTCCACCATGGGGTGGTTGCTCCAATCATTACTGTTAATTGTTATCATTCCATTCTTATCCATGCTATAAAAAAGAAATAAAATGTGTTGAACCAATAAAACCACATTTAATAAATGAGAAGGGTGACTTTGTGTGTGTGTCACCATTTTGTATGAGATAACAACAGAAGTAACAATTATAATAATCATCTCTTTGAAAATTACCTATTAAGGGCTTTCTTTGCATGCTGCTGGGAAATGTGCACACCAAGGTCCCAAAGAGACTGCATCAACTCCTTGGGATCAATGTGGCCTTAAAGGAAGCAAAAAAGATGAGTCATAAGTCAAGCCCAGAAATAGAGATAATAACCATAATGATGCAGGTCTTCAGTAAAGCAAAAGCAAACTTTAGTTCAGTTGCTAATTTGCTGTCATACCTGCATTCTTCTTGTCAAGGCTCTCCACCACAAGTTTCAGGTCTTTCTGATAATCTTGCAAATACTGAATAAATTCCTCAAAGTCCAGCTGTCCATGCGATTTATTTTCTTCCTTTTTCAAAGCTTTCTGTGGAAGAAAAATCACATGCAGGTCAACAAACAGGTCATTCGAAAGTCTAGTGTTAAAGTGTTGGTGTCAGCTGCAAGAAATCAGCAACTTTGGGGAGTGGATAAAGTTTCCATGTCCTTTTGGAAGCTGATTAAGTAGAACCAGTATGATAAGGGTATAATTAAGGGTTGATCTCCCAAGACTATTGCACCAGTAAGTACATCCAATGTGAAAAATGGCACATCCAGCATTATGATGCTGTTTTCACAGTTGTGGTCCAGGAGAACCCAGTTTCAGCAGCTTGATGACTTGCAGTGGTATGCAGGAGTCATGTGCTGCTACAGCAAAACAAATCATTAATCAATTGTTTGACAGGCACAGCCAGTTCTGAAATGTACCTGGCATCTAAAATTCAAATCTAAAAGCCAGGCATCTCACCTTGAATAACCTCTCAGACAACCCTCACTACAAGTCATCCATAAATAAATCTAAAATGAAGTGCACAGCCTCGAGGGAAGAGTTACAGCCAAAAACACTGACATGTTAGAGGTCAAGTACAACAATCTTTAATGTAACACAAGAGCCTTAAAGATGTCCCAATTCTGGTTTCACGACCCCACTGGACAGCACCATGACCCATTTGCCAAGCTGCAGGGCTCTTGGCTTTCTTGAATGACAAGGATGACGTCCATTCCATGACTGCAGTAATAGGCAGTATCATGTAATAGACACTCAGCCCATCCAAGTTTATCCACAAGCTGACCTGCCAGTAGTTTTAATCCTCTTGGCCTCAAACTGACCACTCTAAAATTGGATGAGGCCTCCTGCAGTCCTCCAGCATGATATCTGATCAACTAACCATCTACAGTGCAAGCATATGACTGTCACACAGTAACCATAATCCCAGGACATCTGGACCAAACATTTCTGCTCCCATCTACAGCTCATGCTAACCTACCTGTCCAAGTGCATAAACATGACTTATAGCATAATTAAGGGGACCGCCATGTCACCCATTTCAAGAATTCATAATCTATTTCTGTACCCTTGCACCTGGTTCTGTGGGTGTTTGAGTATGTTCACTTCCTAAGCAGAATCAGAAATCATCAACTGTAATGCCAAATAAGCTGCTCCAACTGTAATGGGTGCAATGTTTTTAAATAAATAAAACAATAATATCCAAAAATCTACAAGGTCGACAGTAGACCAAGGAAGATGCACTTTAAATTAAACAGAATTGGTCATAGCCACATTATAAAGCGCCTCTCATGTTTTTGAATATGAACCAATCTTTCATTGATATGAAGCTGTTTGAAAGATTTAAACCTGTATAAATCTATATTAAGGTCAATTAAGGAATAGAAATCTTGCCAATGTATTCACGTTCAGTCACTTGTGGAATTAAAAACAACAAACTTCGGATCACGTTTAATATTTCTTTATTTTATTTAGTATACATTGATACATTGTATCAAGTATACATTGATTATTGTGGGGTTTTTTGTGGTTGTCAGATTAAAATGTCATTTCCAGTTTATGGATTAAAAGATTAATGTAAAATAATGCATTGACTAAACTGTTTTTTGAAGTAAATAAATACTGACTTTACCTAACGTTAAAAAAAAATGCGTAGTAACACTTTCGTTTTAAGGTGGAATATCCCTTTAAAACGAATGAATTCATAAAAGCCCGCGTGGCCTTAATCACGTTTTAAAAAAAGCATGAGATAGACAGTGAACGGGCCAAATATTGACAAACAAATATGTGGCCATTTTTTAAACAAAATCAACAAAAGTTAAAAGCTTTTATACTTATGTAAGTGGTTATAAGTGCGCTTGTAATGTCTGGATGCCGGGCAGCTAAGTGCGGCCTAGTCGTAAGGCTTTTTACTACCCCGTGATCATTCTTCCGGCGCCCAGACAGACCGGTTGGAATTCATTCATACAGCGATTAATGTTAGCAGGGCGCTGAAAATTCAAAGAAACACCACTGCGTCGATAGTACAATGCTGTGAAGTCTAAAAACTTGAAAAAGAAGGTATTTTTGTTTACCTCTCGCCATCTTTGGTAGGTTGAAAACTCCTGAGACGGCAGGAACACGCTCAGTTTGTTGAAGAGAGATTTCAGCTCCGACGGCAGACTGTTTGATTCGAAATACTCGACTTCAATCGGGTCTGAGTTGGAAACAGGAACGTAAAGGCACAGGCTGAGCATGTTTAGCTTCAATAAACTTAAAAAAGCCTACAATAAATAAATAAATAGTACTGTGAAGCGTCTCACTTCACGGGGTAATTCTGAAATGCCGGTACGGAAATACCGGCTGCTAAAGAATGTCACAAAACCACTCCCATTCCAGGAACGAATGGAGTCATTGGCTGCAGACTCCGCCCCGCCAAGCAAACTGCGTAATCTCACAACCGGCCAATCGCGTAAGCCGCCCATTGATTGACCCGCTCCTTTCCCTCTTTTTCCTTGCATAAAATAGGAAAGAATCGACCAATTCCGTTCCATCTTTCACCCAGGCGATGACAGATTGACCAATGGCGTCCTTCCTCTCTTTGAAACTAAATCGACAGTACAAGTGCCTGAGTAGAACTTCCACAACCCCCAATAAAACAATCCAGCTACCTTCATGATGATACAGATTAGGGTGCAAATGCTCACTACAATAATACTGCTAGGAACATCAATTACATATTTGAAAAATGTATAATAATAATCACCATCATCATCGCCATGGCGAAATCAATAATGTGTTTGTTTTTTATGTGGAAGTTTACCAATGGATGCTTTATGCTAATATTAGCCTTATCTCTTCTTTATTAGTCCCATCATTCTGTGGGGGATAAGTCAGATGTTGGTAGGCTTGATTCTGTGCAAATATCCTCTTTGAGACAGACACGCTGATCTAATGACTGGACGTAGAAATAATTCAGGACAAGAATAAAATCCAAAAGCTAAAAAGGTGCTGAAAGAAGGCCAAGAACTCAGCTGATCCTGAGACCTGCTGATCGGGCGGTATGCTGCTGCACTCAGCTCTGCAGTCAAACACTTCTCAAGGCCAGAACCAGACTTTTAAGGTCATGAACCCCCAACTCTTTCAAGGTCCTCATCATGAAACGGAGTAGAGTTAAGGTTTGCTGTTTGGTAAAAATATCATATGTCCAGTTTGGGGGCATTTTCTTTTCTTTCTTTCTTTTTTTTTTTTTTTTTTTTTTTTACAGTTTAAATTTCATTTTTCATTTTCTGTTGTAAAGGTATGACAACAGTACAAGACAAGACAACAATATGACACATGAGGGGGTGGGGGTGCATTCACAACATAACGTCAATTTCATAGTTTCAATAGGTACATCAGATCATGTGACATGGAGCATCAGATCAACTTGGCAACGAGGGGGTGTTTCTTGGGTCCTAGTAGTTCCTGACCATGTCCCAGAGGCCACTCAGGCCTCGGTCAAAGTCTTAAACAAACTGCTCTCTCCATGTTTATCAAGTCCAGGTCGTCCATCAGCCAACTGTCTGCAAAACAGGATGATTTACGTTTTGATTTCCTTCCAGTTCAGGAGTATCAGTCTTTCAACAAAGAGACAACCCAGTGTTAAGAGGCGATTTACAGTGACCTATTAAGCACACAACAGGGCCTATAGGGAAATTGACATGAAAAATCTCTGATAGTGTTGAGATTACCTCAGCCCAAAATGTTTTCACTGCTGGGCATTCCCATAATAGGTGTAGTAAAGAACTACTGCCACCACAGCCATGCCAGCACAAGTCAGTCTGATTCTCGGCCATCTTAGAGAGTTTGATAGGGGTGATGAAAGCTCTACACAGAATCTTATACTGAATTATCCTATACCGAACACATTTAGAAGACATCATGGCTGATTTCCATATACTCTCCCATTCGGAGCTGGAGAGGGTGGTATTTAAGTCTCGTTCCCATGGATTAGGTGCCCAAGAACAAAATAACCTGTACATGCAGGACACTGCCTGTCGAGGAAGCAGCCTTTCTGAAACCTTGATCCCATTAGGCAGGGGTAGCACCTTCTCTAAGTTTCTTATAAATAATTTCTACCTGTTGGGCACATGCTAGAAACGATGAGTCAGTCAGACCAAAGTCTTGCTTGATTTGTTCAAATGTTATAATGTTATAGAACCAATTGTTTCAATTCCCTGGTGCTGCCACTGCCTGTTGCCCAGCGTGTCTCTTCCTGCTGTGAGAATGGGGTTGTGCCAGATGGGGCAAGACAGGAGAGACAGCCCATTAATACTAAATCTTTTGTGTAATGTTTTCACAATGCAACACAAAGATTGGATAATAATATTGTCCAGAGTGGCAGGAGGTCTGGGGTAGTACAACAGTGACACTAAGGAGATGTTCTTACGTTTGGAAAAAATTCCCAGCTGCTAGCCCTATGGTTAGTTTTATATGCCCATGAAAGTGGTTATCTTGAATTGTATACCAGATAGTAGTTAAACAAGTCTGGGACACCTAAACCTCCCTTGAATCTGGATTTAATGAGCTTTTTATATGCTATTCTGGGCTTCTGGTTGTTCCTGGTGAATCTGGTGAAAAGGGCACAAATCTATTAGAATCAAGATAGGGGGAATCTTAATCTTAATTTCGGAGAGAAAGATGGAAGGGTGGAAGAAGCAAGCATGGGATGAAGGAAGGAAAGAAGAAAAGAGGAAGGAAAGAAAGAACAAATTAAAGAAGGAACTTGAGGGTACTCAGAGGGCGCATACAGTACCTCCACCCAGGCCGAGCAGTCCTCCAATATTGACTCTGTCTCTCAATGATTTAATTGAACAGGTTATTGACTAGACCATAGATTGTAGAAGGAAAAGGGAAAAGGGAAGGCAGTGGGAGAGATGAAAGGTATAGGAAGTAAAGAAAGAAAGAAAGAAAGATCAAATAGAGAAATGTTTATTTAATTGGGGTTTTATTCCTGTTTATTCATTCATTTATCTCATATTTTCTTCAAAACATTTACATTTTCAGGAGTAAAAGTTTGACTGAATACTTGTATTTATTATTACTTCTGTATAGTTTTTGACCAAAGATAGTGAAATCAAAAGATATTGAGGCTAAAAATGTTGGTAAACTATACCCCTAAATGCTCAGTAAAATACAGATGACCTGATGTCAGTGTCTGCAGTTGAAGTTTCACGTCAGGTTTCACAGTTTTGTGTAGCCGTGATCAGGGAGACTCCTCTGTACTAATTCAATATACCACCAAATGCCAGAATCACTTCTC
>OMOW01109470.1:0-10013 GCA_900312555.1 Lamprogrammus exutus
AGAGTGTGTGTTTCCGTGTGTGCATACGTGTATGCACATACAATATACAGTAAATGAGCAGCCATACTGTAACTATTGGTGTGGCCTTTGACCTGGTACCTGTGCTGCCTGCTGTGGTGCCTGGTTGGATTTTGGTCTCTTTTATAATTGATTTGTTTATTAAGGCTTTCCCAAACACTCTTGCATTACACCTGAGGTGATGTAAGAATCCCATGCTTACACTTTGATACATACAGTACATGATCATCTTGAAGACTTCTAAACTCAATTATCTTGAGAAATCAGCTAATCTAACTTGAATTACAAAGGTTGGATTGAATGTGCCAGAAATCTTAACAGGTAACCGAAAATACACAATACTTTGAAAAATGTAGAGATTGAAACATACTGCAGTCAAAAATGTCCATTACAAAAATATCAGGTTTTTCAAGGAAGTCCAGACCTCATAGATAAGCGGGTGTGGTTTACCTCAGTCAAATCTGTGCTGAAACCAACATGTTGTTTGTCGTGTAATGTGGAACAAAATGACTTGAGTGACTAGAGTGAGCATGTCCCTCACACCTCTGTTTGTACACACACACCCAGAGGATTCTTGATTGATTTCATTTTTTTCCCATGGGAGAAATTATTTGCAGTGCTTACTGCATCTTCTTTATCAGGTCTTCATATTCTCTGTTATGCTGTGGCACTGCATTAGAGAGCACCCCCAAGAGTATAAACATGCTGCTAAGTCATCATCACCTATCTGCAATACATAAACTACTGTATGTGACTGATTAACTATACTGAAGGGTTAAAGCAGGTTGCTGCATTTCCAGCTTTCATTTTGAAATTCGGTGGACCTCACAAATATTACAAAACTTGCATATTAAAAACGATTGTTGTTTAATTCTAAAATTATTATTATCTTGGTTTTGAATCTAGCTAAGGACTTTGCCACTGCCATCCCTATCTTATAAAGGCAAGAAATACCCCTGCATCTATTCAGAGCATATTATGTCATTCATTTCCATTTTGAGAGATTCATTTTAAATGTAGCTCATGTAGAAAAACATGTCGTGTATCATCGTCTGTGTGCGACTCAACAGCCATTTCCCAACTCTCAATATCTTATTGTGGATCAAAAAAAAAAAGTATTTTTATTCATCTGTGTGTGCACAGAACATGCGTGGTTGAGCACTTTGTGGGCGATATGTGCAGTAGATTCAAACCCCTTAGCACTCTCCAGCTCTCTGTTCTTCTCTCTCTCTCTCCATCTCTCTCGCTCTCTCTCGCTCTTCCTCTTTGAGTGGAGCCAATAGATACACACTTACAGCGACTGAAGCTTCATTTCTCATATAGGTAGTAGTTGTTGTGTAATCCTTTAGCACTGCTCCTTTCCCTTTGTTCAGGCTGGGATGATTAGACATTAAACAACACTGACAATTCCTTTTAGTGACTTACTTGTTTTGGGAACATCTACTCCTGCTCATGTCATTGGAAGCCACTCATTCTTTGCTGGAACAAAGTAGGAGAATTTATTATTGTCCACGTTGTTTAAACTATTCCTCAGATTTGTGTTTAACGGTATAATTTTTCGTTCGCAGGATAACTGTGCCAGAGTGCTGCTTGTTCGGGGAGCTGATAAGGAAGTGAAGAACTACAACAGCCAGAGTCCATTTCAGGTAAGAGTTCACCCGCTCAAATCTCAATACTGTTGTCATGCGAGTGATTATCGAACATCGATTTCAGCTCAATGTTGGGAAAACGTCTTTAGTGGCAACACGTTTTCATCATCTCATTAGTTACCATGGCAACAATGGGAAACGATCAAGGTCATTTTCAACCAGAGATCTCCCTGGCCAGTGTTAGATTTGCTTCAGTTGACATCATTAGGCTTTGTGGAGAGCAATGTTCTTGGCACCACACCAGCACCTATTTGCATTTTGCTTCTTCTCTTATTTGTGTTTCAGTTCATACATATCCTAACACTCCGCGCTATATTGACGCTGTGCTGTGAAAATCTTGGATCTGCAAAAAGCGACTTTCAGGAACTGTGGAGAACTGACTTCGCTTCATTTTGAGTTTATCAGATTTGGCAATCAAAACTGGAGTTGCACGGTTTTCTGATGACATGGATACCTGGATGCACAGATGAGCCTGTAGTTTAGCAATACTGCAGTAGTGTTATTGTGTAAGGTGTAAACCAAACACATGATCTTGCATTGTATGCTGCCGTATGCTTGTGCTGTATCTGTGCATTTGTGTGTACGCTTCCGTAGCACATCCATCTCCATCCTAGTAAAAACCCCAGCGGCAGTGAGAGCTGCCTAGCTGGCATGATTGACTCATAGTCTACGACTGAGAAACAAAAGAGTCTTATTCAGGCGGGCGTTTATGAAAGGCAGTCCCACAGGGTTCTGTTCTCCACAGCCACTTCAGTGGAACACTTCATCAGTTGGAGAGCCTCATGAAGGGAGATAGCCTAGGATGAACACAGTTCACATCAGTGTTAGTGAAACTCTCAGGTCTCTTATATGACAAGGCGAGGTCTAGATTTACTGTACATCTCAGAGTTTATTTCAATGTAATGCCAAGATTCAGGATTAATGATCTGCTCTGTTAAAATGAACATTAGATAGAATAAACTGAAGGGGATTTAAAGGTGACATGTGCGGGTTTCCCTCCTGCTTATAGTGTAAAATAGTGGGGAATGTGTGTTGAATGTTGTCAAAGAGTCAAAACTTGAGGGTGACGCCTATAGAAATGCATCCAGTAAAACAAACCTGAAAAAAGTCCTGAACTACCCTGAAAGCTTTGTGTCTGATTGGTCCTTTAACATGTTGTAACATTTCGACACCAACATGTAACACATTTGAATTTGCCCACAACCCTGGTATGACACATCTATGAAGTATGAGGCTAGTGAGCGAATGTTTGGCCAGCATCCATGTTTGACAATTTGTAGGCGTTGCCAACTCAGGCCTGTTGCAGACGGCCAATCAGAAAAAAAAGCAGACTTAAAGAGACAGTGCATGAATGTTTTTTGCACATTCAAGTATTGCGCAGACTTCAAAATTGTCTTTAAAATGAAAATGAGAACATGGAAATAGATAGATAGATAGATAGATAGATAGATAGATAGATAGATAGATAGATAGATAGATAGATAGATAGATAGATGGAGGTAAACATAAAAATAACATGGCCAAACTGACCAAGTTGGCAGTATGTACACATGCAAGACAGTATATATATATGTATAACGTGTCCACTTTTAAATGTTTCTGCTTGTATTTCTCTTAACCCATACTTGCACTGGAGATAAAAATGAAACCACAACAAACAAAAAAACGTTAAAATACACAGATCATGTTCGGTATCAAATAGCACGTTAAAAGTAGATGATGTGATGTCCCATTTAGATATTTGAAACATCAGGGGTAAAGGTCTGATTTCAGTATCAGTGCCTGCAAATCAAAGGGCAAGAGATGCTTTCTAGGGCACTTTTGTTTATCTTCTTCTCCACTGACAGTAAGCTGAGCAGAACAGAACAAAAAGCAGCCACTCGACATTGCTGTGGCGAAAAAGTCGCTCTCACTAAATTTATCACCGTTGCACTCGCCGCCTACACATGAAAAAACAAGAGTTGAATTCAACAAGTTTACACCTGTTTTCTAGGTGTTTTGCATTCTGGGAAACGTAGGGAATCAAAACTAAACAGAAGCAGACTGAGGAGGCTAATGAAGGGTCAGTGCATCAAAAGCATTAATTACAATAATACCATACATTATTAAGTAACAAGTCTGTTAGACACCTGTACAATTCCATTTAATGAAATACAATGCATTCATTCCCCTTATGGCTGAATACAAGCACATCCCTGCAGCGATGTTTGGAAAGCAAAAGGGGGAGCAACTCCACATTAATGCCCTTTGTGTTTGAACTTGATACTTGTCAGTATAAGACGGAGTAAGTTGCTCAAATGCACCATCATTAGGGCCCAAATTAACTTTTGCAAAGTGCAAATGTAAACAAACAGGGATTGCCTGAGCAGAATGAGGCTCACTTATGTTGTGCTGCCACGTGTGATCTTAATGAGGCCACTGTGTGGGCACGTGGCTATTTGATAATATTGTGTGTGTGTGTGTGTGTGTACTGAAGCTTTGCCTGATAATTACTGTTGCATACAAAATATGGAGAAAAAAGATAAGTGTAGCAGAAGCAGAGAAATCTCAATATCAATCTCCCATCATTCTCTGTGGTTGCCCTATAGTCTTTTGATGAAGTGATGGAGTTTATTTTCTTTACTTAATAAGCTCCCTCCTACATTATTTTTCACATCCCGTGGCTCCTCTAACTCTCCTCACACTTCACTCTCCTCACACAGTGTTTGCATCTCTCTCTCCAGTTTAACGTCTGTGCTCTTCTAAGCTTCCTTATCACAAGAAGTCATTTCATTTGCCCTCCCCTCTTTCTTTTCATACATTTTAGTCGCCACATTCTTTCTATCTGCTGCACTTTCACTTCCACGATACCTCTAATCTAATCTCTCTCC
Organism: Lamprogrammus exutus; assembly: GCA_900312555.1. Lineage (NCBI taxonomy): Eukaryota > Metazoa > Chordata > Actinopteri > Ophidiiformes > Ophidiidae > Lamprogrammus > Lamprogrammus exutus. The sequence goes on from OMOW01109470.1 coordinate 4,538, forward strand.
AGTCCTCATTATAATCCTCGTGTCTTTTTCGATTTCCCCTCTCTCCCATTATTCTCTGTCCTTCCCGGCCGCACACGTTCTCCTCCTCTTTCATTCACCCATGGCATATAGACTTCACCCTTGATTTCCCTGGGTTTCTTTTCCTTCTGCTGCTCTTTCTGCCTTATTGTTCGTCTTCGGGTCTTGTATGAGAAGATTCACAGCTTTCAGTCACACGTCATGTTCCACTCTAAAGGTCAAAGAGTATGGTGGAATGGTTGGAACTCAGCTGCATTTCTGATGTGTAATTTTTTACATACAATTTCGACCTGATTCAACGTAAACGGCGGCTGGGTTTTGGCACCATGGCAACAACTGCTCAGGCTTTGCTAGCATTAAGATCACTCCTCAGTTTGCCCTCTCCCATTCCTTCAATATTGTCAACACCTCCTGAATCAGTATGTTTAAAGTAGTAGAAAATTAACGGGGAAAAGCCAAGGAAGCAATTAATGTGGCAAGGAGGATTTTAACCAATTTTTTGTTTTTTTGCATTTGTCCACTTACAAAACACAATGGCCTGTCATTTAATAAAAATGTTAAATGACAGCAGCACTAAGCAGTCTTGTATTAACTGATATTGAGCGTTTGCACAAAACTACCTCTGTTAAAGCAACACTGTGTAACTTTTAAAAACACTTTTGTGGAGAATTTGCTGAAATCCTCATTACACCCTTCCATAAAGTATTCCAAAAATATCATGTCTCTGTAGCGCCTCCTGCTGTTGGACCTTTGAGCCCAAAAAAATGCTACCATTTGCCACAAGTGGACTCGCTACCTCATTTCACGTCTCACATTCTCAGGTGGAGGGGTTGTGGAGGCAGGACTGGGGTGCAGCAGGAAGGAGGGGGGGATTTACTCAGCGATTCCACCCACTCCACAATCTTACAGCCTGCTGCTTTAATGCCATTGAGCTAAAATTGTAACATTCCCAATAATTTAAGTTTATTATCCATTCAAATTTGAAATCTAAAATTATGTGATTTGATGATGATAAGATGATTATGCACTGAGAGTTGTGTGTGTGTGCGTGTGTGTATTTCAAACATTTAGAGATTTAATTTGGATTACAGCTTTGTGTACTTAGTAAGGGCAATTGTATCTATTCCTCTCTGGGAATTTTCTGAGAACTTTCTTCATTGAATGGTGATTGATTTCCCACCTCTTCTGTCTTCATCCTTCATGCTTTTTTGATCTGGAAAACTCGATGCCCCTACTGATGTTCCACTTGGCTGCGAGGCACAACGCCGCTCCTCCTCCTTCCCATCCCCACTATTACTTCTCTGTTATACGTAACCATTTGTCTCCATGACAACCAGGGGAGAACAGGAAAAGAATCAATGTGGGGGTGGTGATGGTGATGATGGCGGTAGTAGTGGTGATGGTGGGTGGAGGAATGATAATGAGAGATAAATTGTGAGTGCATTTCTTGTGGTTTATTGGTTATCTGGGTTCATATGTTCATATCAAGGGCATGGGAATGCCCACTCTACTATTAGTGCGGACAAGTACAATTTTGCCCCACAAAAAGAGATGAGGTGACATCAAGTGAAATAATGGGATTGGATAATATGCATTCAGCGCCACTGAGATGATCCTCAGCCCATAGCCAAAGTTCTATGCTTCGGTGAATTCTGCATCGACACCATGTGGCTCACAGTGTCTCCTGTCCACTGCTGGTGGACCAGCCACTCACCCACCATCCACCACCCACTCCACAAATTTACAGGAGCTTGTGACGATAGTATGGTGCAATAGTGCCGTAATCCTCACTTTACCAACACAAACACACAAATACATACAGGTTTAGTTGTAATTTTTTTCAGGGTGTTCCATTCATTTATTATCGCCATATGCTTGACAAATTGAAGTGATTGATGTATAATTTTGTCGTTTTCGGTTAACAAACACGCTAAAAGTTGATTGATGCACGCTGGGCAACAACAGACAGATAATTTTAGATTCATTTTTACAAAGTCTCAATGTACTATAATGTAATACAGTATATCACTGACCTGAACTGACTAAAAATAATGAATAATTAGGGGATAATCATAATAATTAAATTCTGACAGTTATGTGACATTTAACATTACAATTGCATTAGTCTTTAGCTTTTCGTGACGTTCTGCAGATTTGAGGTTAGAACTTCTCAATGTGCTGGAGCTTTATGTGGAGTGGACATTGATAATATTCAGATTTCAGTTAGCCAATCAGCAGTGACATGTATCAGTCCCACCTAAATCAGATCCTTCCCTCCCTTACACAGTCAGGCTCAGAACTTATCAATCAACTATTGTGTTTCTATAGTCTACTTGCTGTTTCAGTGACAAAGTGCACAACTAATCGCACTAAACAGGACTAAATAGATTCTCTCCCACAACCATCCAGATTTGGTATGTATGCTGAGGTATACCGGTCCGACAAAAAGGAAATTCCGGTATACGTCTGAATATCAGCAGAGTATAATGGAGTTTGCTGTTCTGGATTCACTCTGTCTCTCTCTGTCATTTCTACCCTGATGTGTTACTCAGTCACATCCACATGAGCCTGCACTGGGGTCATGGTTTCTCCAGAGAGCGGCCTGTCATGAATTCGCCACACATTGTAACATCTGTTATTATGGGAGCTGTGTCTGAGCCTGGGGTCCAGCCAGCATTCATCTTGTAGAATATCTCCCCTCCTCCCATCTCTTTCACGGGGAGTGCGCCATGTGCCGCCATTTAGGAACGCAAGAATACACACACTGACTCACAGTTTTAGATCAAAGTCAACATTTTTCAGGAAGAAAGTCTGGGATCAAATTGTGTATTAATGCAGCTTGTTGAAAAATTCAGGAGGATCTCTGCTGATGGAAAATATCTGTTAGAGAATTCCCAAGTGATTTTTCTCGGAAATGGTGTATTTTTATCCATTCTAGAAAAGGTCAACTGTGGAGGGAGGGAGCAGAATACTTAGCCAACAGTGCTGTATTATACCTCCCTATAGCTCCCTTTCTCTCGCTTTTTCCTTTATATTGCTTCCTCAGGAATGAGAGTAAGCATGCTTATATAATGAGATGGGGTCTCCCTTGAGGTGTGTGCAGCAATTCAGTGAAATTCCACCCTCCTGTTTTTACACGGATGGTTGTGATTGGAAGCGAGCTGTAAGCCCTGTAACACCCCACAAGCTCAGCACTGACACAAGCGAGTGGAAGCTGCAACAGCACAACAGGCTGACCGGATCTGGGTCACTCACACAGGAACAGCCTTTGCAGCACAACACATGAAATCCTTTTACTGCCCCCTGGTGGAGACAAAAAATAAAACATTGCTGCTGTGTGCAGGGTTCATTTGATCAAATCTTCAGATTTTGGATCTGAATCGATTCAGTGATTCATAACACAGAGGATTTGACCTGGTTTGTCATGTAAAATGAATTCAGAGTATTAGAAGAACAAAACAGAAGAACAGGGCAGAGGAATTCTAGCTGAAGATAAATGATTCCTGTGAAAATCACAGAATTTAACAATGTGAAATAACAAATAAATTGAAATATGTATGGCGTCATAACCCAGGCAAATGTACCTGAAAAAGCCTCTTTGGTTTCATCCTTCAGTGCTATGCTCGTGTAATATTTCAGACTTAGAATGAAACAATTCATACATTTAATCTTATTTGTCTGCAGCAAACATATGTAATACAAAACAAAAGCACTTTACAGCAACAATGATCAGATGTGGTGACAAGAGGGTGAAAAACAACAAAACACAGGTTGAATTCTTGTGTGTATTCAACCGAGAGCTTTGCACTGAACACTGAGCTTTACCATATAATTACTTCAGTGTATGGTACAACCCTAATTGATAAAATAATAACTTGTTGCTGTTGTTTTCACTGCCTCAGCATGTGCAACGTCTTGTCTGTAAACTTTACCTTCAACATGTGGCTTTACATGTGTGAGCTGTGTGCGTGCCATGATGTCATATGTGTGTCTTGACTCATACACGTGTGTGTTGTGTGTGTGTGTGTGTGTGATAGCTTACTAGTCTTCTAGCCACAGATGGTTAAAGCCACCGCGCCACAAGTTAAGGAATCACCATTCCTACAGATTGGAAAAAGAAAATCAAGGCTCAGTGACCACCAACCAGCAAAACACACAAATACACGCAAATAATTATGTAACAATGATACATTTATCACTGTAATTGAACAGCTTTCATGCAAGAATTTTATATGTACGCATTCTTTTCACCATTTATCAGTCATTACTGGAAGAAAGTGTGTAATAATTTCTCTCTCTCCCTCCCCCTTTCTGTCTCTTTTTCTCATTCCAGGTCGCCATTATTGCAGGCAACTTTGAGCTGGCTGAACTTATCAAGAATCACAAAGAGACAGATATAGGTGAGTAGCAGTAGCAGCTTTTTCCTCCTCTCCATCCTTCTATACCCCTTTTTCTCCCTTGGGATACATTTCAAATCCCCCCGTGGGTTGATCCTCCTATATGACCCCCCAGTATAATCCCCTCTGCAGGATAATGAGAGCGCTTCGAAGAGGATGAAAGTTTATGTTTACACTTGGACAATCCTAGGCCGATTAGACTGAGAGAAATGATCAATGCCTCAGCCGGTGAAAGCTTTCCAACATCAGTGCTGTTCTAGACACGTCATGTTTCTGAGTGATCTGTGTGCAAGCATTTGATTATATTGATTTATAGATTTATTGCTTTGTCTTTTTGTGATTAATCTTTATGTATGTGTTTTAATTATTACAATGCAACATAAGGTTCAGATTCACAATGGTTGTCCGATCACAACGCATCTGTATGTGGTTTTGTGTTATTTTCTGCCTACTATTTCTTTCTTTCATTGCTTAGGTGCCTCTTAGTCACTAAAGTAGATTTTTTTTACTGTTCTTATGAGCAGTTTAGTGATGGGAACAAACTGTTTCAGCTACCTTCCACCACCCGATTGACCGATATTGGCAGTTTTCAATCAAACAACCAAAGATCATGTACAGTTTCGAAAATAACTGTCAAAAACTGTAAGTCCTCGGTCACTTAACGTACAGTAAAATAGATAATGTGCTCAGTCCAGTGAAGTGATCTCGAAGCTTTATTGTAATAGTGCCGTAGGCCTGTAGAGTTTGTGGAGTGTACAGACAGCTTAGGGATTACACGGCCTTAGACAAAATGAGACAAGATGAACAAAGATGAAAGGACAGAGAAAGATGAATAAAGAGAGAGAGAGAGAAATCTAATCTAATCTAAAGATGTAATCCTGCCCTCTCTCATGGACAGCCACCAATGATGGGATGTAAATGGAGCAGGATTACCCCCAAACAGCCCTGTCACCATCAAAATCATCCGTGCCTCCGGGCCTTCCTTCACATAGTTCACAATCTCAACCACCTCTCTCTCTCTCTCCCTCTCTCCATTGTCTCGCTCTGTCTTAGTCTGTCTC